>PVHX01025387.1:0-22462 GCA_004024805.1 Geosciurus inauris | reverse complement strand
TCTTTATTTTATTGCTTTGTATGTGGTGCTGAGGATCGAACCCAGGGCCTCACGCATGCAAGGCAAGCGCTCTACCGCTAAGCTACAATCCCAGCTCCTCCCTCACATCTCTTGCAAGCAGCTGAGCCCAACTGAAAATAGGGGGAGTCAAGGGAATTTATTGATGCAATTAATGTAGGTCAGCCTTCCAGCCAGGGAAGAAAGAGCGGCACACGGGAAGTATGCGACACTATCTAGTTGTGTAATTTTGTTTCTCCAGACACATTCAGCCCTATTTCTATATTTAATATTTCATTACTTTTAGTAGAAATAAAAACACATCCCATAAGACTAGAATCCATCATTTTTAAGCATTGCATATTCTTTCATACAGAAATAAAAATTTCACCATTTTTTTCACTGAGTGGGAAGTAGTTTTTACCATGTGATAAGTTTTGTAATAGACACTGGATATCCGTCAGTTAGAACAGATAGCCTTCCCTTCATGAAGCTTACAATTCAGTGACTACACTCTATTTTTGGACATGTAAATTGTTTCCAGATTTTTTGTATAATCTTCTAAAGAAAATTCTGTCTAAATCTCTTTACTTATTCATTATTTCTTCAGGATACATTCCTGGAAATTTTCCTTACATAAAGAGTCTAAATTCAGATCGTACTCTTTTGTTAAATCATAATTCAATGCCTTCCTTCACTACTCTGTTCTGCCTGATATCCCAGTTTGGGGAATATAAACAACCTTTCCATATAATAAGTTTTTTTATAACAGTATGTGTAACTTACAACTTTGCCCTTGCTCATGTACCTATACTTTTTTATGATGTAAGTTAATTTTTTGTGTATAGGTATATGGCTTTTTCACCAACGTGTAAAAATTTCAAATGGTGAGTCTCCTTCTGGTGGGGTTCTTTTTTTTTTTTCTTTTCTTTTTTGGAATGATGGATTGAACCCAGGGCTTTGCAAGTGCAAGGCAGATGCTTTGCCACTGAGCTACATACCAGCCCGTGAGTTTCTTTCTAATATTTCTCTTCCCTCAAAGTATTCTACAAACATGAGCATGTACTTCTTTTCTTTTCTTTTTTTAAATTTTTTGGTACTGGAGATTGAACCCAGGGGCACTTGACCACTGGGCCACATCCCCAGACCTATTTTGTGTTTTTTATGTAGAGACAGAGTCTCACTGAGTTGCTTAGCGCCTCACCATTGCTGAGACTGGCTTTGAACTTGCGATTCTCCTGTCTTAGCCTCCCTAAGTGCTGGGATTACAGGCTTGAGCCACCGCGCCCGGCTAGCATGTACTTCTTTTCTGTTTTCTTTTTCTTTCTTTTCTTTTCTTTTTTCTTTTTCTTTTCTTTTCTTTTCTTTTTTGTTTTTTTTTTTTTGTATCAGGGATTGAACTCAAGAACACTTAACTACTGAGCTACATTCCCAGTCCTTTATTTTTATTTTTTGTTTTGAGATATGATCTGGCTAAGTTGCTTAGAGCCTCTTAAGTTGCTGAGGCTGGCTTCCAACCTGTGATCCTCCTGCCTCAGCCTCCTCAGCTGCTGGGGTCAGAGGCATGTGCCACGGCACCAGGCACATGTAATTGTTTTCTAATATAATTATTTTCCTGGATTATTTAGAGCTTTGAACTCTGGATAAATTCCTTTTTTTTTTTTTTTTTTTTTTTTTGCTGGGACCATATGGGAATCTAAGCACTTGGTGAACAAAAATTTATTTTTATTTTAGGGGTTGGTGACCTTCAAAGATGTGGCTCTAGATTTTTCCCAAGAGGAGTGGCAATGGTTGGACCCATCTCAGAAGGATTTATACAGAGAAGTCATGTTGGAAAACTACAGGAACTTGGTATGGCTTGGTAAGGATGTTTCTCCCCCATAAGTCCAAAGTTTCCCTCTGAGGTGTTTTTGCTTAATCAGTATATCTAGGGGATCCAAAAGGTGCTTAGTTAAATTTCTACCTTCTTCTCCCAGGAAGTGATTGGAAGTAGTTTCATAGAGTTTGAAATGAGTAGTTCCTTTTGCTATAGAATGGTGGTTTAAAACAGTAACATCAGCATGTCCTAGGAATTTGTTAAATGCAAACTATAGGGCCCTACTCTAGATCTACAAAATCAGAAATTCTGGGAATGGGTGTAGTAATCTGGCTTTTAATAAGCCCTTCAATGGTCCTGATGCCTGTTAAACTTCCAGAGCCAATGTAGTTTCTGATTCAATAGGTTTGAGTTGGGGCCTGAGAATTTGCATTTCACATTAGTGCTTAGGTGATGGCTACATCTGCTCTAGAGCTTTGAGAGCCACTGCTGTGGAATAAGCTTCATCTTCCTCATCCTCCATACAAGCACCATTCCATTCTTTGACCCTGAATGTCATTTCTTGCCTAATGATCAAGAAATTGGGTCTGGGACCTGGAAAAACTGCAGCATGTTGATTTGTCTGTCTCTGGCTTCATTTTTCTTACCCCACAAATAGGCCTCTCCATTTCTAAGCCCAACATGATCTCCTTGTTGGAGCAAGGAAAGGAACCTTGGATGGTGGAAAGAGAGATGTCACATGGTCAATGTGCAGGTGAGTGACAGATAACTGGACAGGGAAGGCCATTGTAAGGTGCCCACACAAGTGGTCCTGAGAAGGCTTCCCTGGACTTCAGGTAGCAAGGAAATCTCTTCAGCATGTACTCCCCTAGCCTCCCAATTTTATCAAATTTGATTCTCTACCTATACCCTAAATCTCAATCCTTTGCATTTCTCTTTTTCTCTATTGCAGTCAGGATTGTATACTTTTCTAGATTTCTTTTTCAAGCTTTTACTTTTGTCAAAATTATTATTAAAGATATACATGCACATTCTTTTAAAAACATCCAGTAGTTTTACAAAGCTTTTTAAAAATATATACACCTATATATTTTAGTTGTCAATGAACCTTTATTTATTTATATGCAGTGCTGAGAATTGAACCCAGTGCCTCACACTTGCTAGGCAAGCACTCTACCACTGAGCTACAACCCCAGCCCAGTTTTACAAAGCTTTCCTCCTTAAAAAAAAAAAAAAAGGAATTCATTTACTCTGCTCTCCAGTTGCCCTCTCTCTAGAGGAATCTACTTTCTTTTCTTTTATAACTTCTTTTGGTGTGTACTTCATGCCTCTAAAAATATGTTTAATATTGCTATTTCTTGATTTTGTTTCAGATTTAATCCTTATCCAATACCTTCTTCCTGAGAAAATAAAGGTTTAGCACTTTCTTATTCCTAACCCAACACATGTGCACCCACACAGATATATTAATTTCCACCCTCCTCTCTTATCAATATCATAATTTGGATTGAATCATTATTCAGTGTTTACATTGTTATGGCTATTTAATGGTAGTCATAGACAAAATGCGCATATTCAAGATTGCTTTTTCTTTACAACTTTTTGTTTTCCCCAGAGTTAATAATGATATGGAGTTTTTATTTGTTTTGTTTTCTGTTTCATTTTCTACATACACATCTCTAATTCAATTTCCAATTCCTCATCAATTATCTAAATCTCTCAAGACACAGACACATTAGGTAATCTATCAGTTTCATCTTGGAGAAATCTCTCCTGGAGTCTTAAGAGATGCTTTACTCTAGACAAATGGTCCATTACATGTCCTTGTATTCAATTTGGGTTTATCTTATACTTTCTTATGATTAGATTGAGTATGCATATTTTGAAAGAATGCTACAGAAATTATGTTGTGTCCCTCTCAGTGCATCATACCAAAGAATTTATAAGGTTGGTATGCCTTATTAACTATGATGCTAACTTTGCTTACCTAGTGAAGGTGATGTCTGCTTGTTTTTTTCCATTATAAAGTTCTTATTTTTCTATTTATAATAAATATCTTGGGAGAGATACTTTGAGACTATTCAGTTTCTTATAAAACTTTTGTTTATTAATTTTAGCACCACAGGAATTGTATATTCTTGTTTATCTGTCTACACACAAAAAATAGGATTATTCTGTGTGGAAGAACTATTCTCTCCCATTTACTTGTGTAATAAATACCACAAATTTCATGACTTAAAACCACACAAATATGTTATCTTATACCTCTGGAGGTCAGAAGTCAAAAATGGATTTTATAGGACTATAGTAGAGACAATTAACAACCTGCATTCCTCCTAAGGCTATAGGGGATAATCTATTTCCTTGACTTTTTATGCTTCATTCAGGGCATTTATCCAGCCTTTTATTTTCAACTTTTTTGAATCACTTTGTTTTAAATGGGGCTTATATGCAGTACAGATTCAAATTTTCCTTTGTGAACCACTCTGAATATCTTTTCATTTTAATAGGTACATATCCAGTTATATTTTTTATATATTTGGGCTTAATTCTGTACATTATGTTTTCTGGGTTTTGGTTTTTATTTAAAAAACCACTTTAATAAATATCACATATCTGTAGTCTTAGCTTTTTTTTTTTTTAAATAGTTTTTTTAGTTGTTGATGGATACAATGTCTTTATTTTATTGCTTGGTATGTGGTGCTGAGGATGGAACCCAGGGCCTCACGCATGCGAGGCAAGCGCTCTACTGCTGAGCTACAATCCCAGCCCCATCTTAGCTTTTTTTGATGTAAGTCTGTAACCTTAATTAAGCTTTTTCTTTTGTTTTAGTGTTTACCTTTATGGTTATAGTGCTGTTTCTTTAGATAGTATTTATTCCTTCTGTTACTTGATTGATCAGCTTTCAAAAATATCCCTCAATTCTTATGTTTCAGATAGGTCATTGAGTAGGTTATTTTGCTCTTTATCCATTCTCCCTCTTCTCCCAAATTTTGTTAATTGTATGCTCTTGTTCATGTCAAGGCATATCGTTTACATGCTGTTCTGTCCCACCTATGTCAACCTTTCATTTAGTCTTAGTTCTGTAGTTAAATATATTCAGCATTTTCTACCAGTCCTTCTGCTGATATCTCTTGATTAGCTCACTTGTTCTCTACAGTTTCCTCAAAAATGGTTCATGCAAACAATGTCTCCCCAAGTTTGACCTTGTTCAAAATTGACCTTTCTTTTTTACCTTGACACTGAGTCAGAAAATTATCTTAATAGTTCTGTTTTAGTTAGCTTTTTCACCGCTGTGACTATAGGACTGGATCAGAACAATTGTAGAGGAGGAAAAGTTTATTTAAGAGCTCATGGTTTCAGAGGTCTCAATCCACAGACAGCTGGCTCCTTTCCTCAGAGCTCGAGGTAAGGCAGAAACAACAGGAGGAAGAGTGTGGCATAGGGAAGCAGCTCACAGTGATCAGAAAGCAAAGAGAAAGAGATCTCCACTTGCCAGATACAAATATATACCCCAAAGCCTTGCCCCCAATGCCCACCCCCCCACTTCAGATACCATTCAGTTAATCCCTATCAGAAAATTAATTCACCAATTGGGTTAAGACTCGCACAACGCAATCATTTCTCCTCTGAACCTTCTTGTCTTGTCTCACAAATAAGCTTTTGGAAGACACCTCTCATTCAAATTATAACATTCCATCCCTGGTCCCCAAAAGCTCACAACCATCTCACAATACAAAATACATTTTGTCCATTTCCAAGAATCCCCATAGTCTCAACAGTTCTGAAATTGCTCAAAGTTTAAGTCCAAAGTGTTCTCTGAAGCTTAAGGCAATCTTGCATTATGAGCTCTTGTAAAATTAAAAGCAATTTACAAGTATCTAATATATAAAGGTAAGAGTAAACATTTCCACTCACAAAAATAGGGGCATAGAAAAAGGGATGGGACCAGAGCAAGACCGAAATCCAGTTGGGCAAACAAGTTCTACAGTTCTGTGTTCGGCATTTGGAGCATTGTTATGCCCAGATCATGGAGTGCCCAAAGACCACCAGGGAGACCAAGGCATGCATGTAAAAGCAAAGAGCCTTTATTCGGGCTTAAGCTCAGTCTCTCAGACTTCACCGAAGCAGCGGGTCTGGGCAGAGAGCCCAGAACAATAGCTGAACACGGTTTTCATGGGGGTGGTCACAGTGGACATGATGTATGCACCACATCATTATACAAGCACCAATTACAACCATACAGCACCTATGGTGACAATATTGACCATTCAGAATCTGAGGGGTGGTCGTTACATTTGGCGGGACCCAATCATGACTTCCGAGAATCTTTTGAAAATGACCAATTATGAGATGAGTTTAAAGGGCCCACGTGGGGTTTGGGCAAGTGGCAAGTGATTGGCTAGTTTGTACAAAGTAACTATCTATAGTCTCCTGACCCTGACTCAGACCACAGGAATGCTAGGTATATTTTTTAACCTTTCTTTCATTGGCTGGTCTGAGGGTGATCCCAGGGTGGCTTCAGCCTTGAGCAATGTGGGGCTTTTCCTGGAACTGAAACTCAGGCCTACTAGTTTTTCTGGAGGGTCCGAAGCCTGTCATGGAGTTTATTTAGCTCGGGTCTTCCAAGCATATGGCATGATGTCCTTTCCAAAAAGCTTGTGTAGCTCTGCCCCTATGGCCTTGTTGGTTTCAGCCCAAGTAGTCTTTCTGTTGGCTTGTCTCTGCTCAACTTTTGCAGCTTTCCTGGGACAGTGTCCCATGTTACTGGCATTTCTTAATCTTGGAGTCTCCATTGCAGGTTTGGCTTCCTCCTCAAGTCTCCACACTTTGCCTTCTCAGGGAGTGCCTGAGAAGACCACTATTCCAGAGGTCTCAGTCCAACCCTGCTGCACTTTGCCTGGCTTCCAAGGCCTTCCTTTGAAATCTTGGTGGAAGTCTCCATGACCCCCTATTCCCCAGCATCCTGCATCCCTGCAGAACCAGCATTATGTGGCTGACACCAAGGTCTGCCACCACCTCAAGCAGTAGCCAAGCCTCCAGGAACCCTGGCCGCAGCAACCTCTGAATGCCTGGGTGGCTGAGCACATTGAAAAAACTTACTAGGTCCTTGTGCAAGAAGGATACCCCACTGGTCTCTTCTCAAGAGAATTTTTACTTTTACTTCCTTGAGTCTGAGATGGGTGTGGTCTTGCCAATTCCTGAGATGCCTTCAAGCCATCTTTTTTATTGTCTCTGGACAAAGTCTTTTAACATTTTTTTAGTGCCAGTAATGTCTTTAACAACTGCAGCTTCCTTAGTTCCAGTTTTATTCCCAACTTTTAAGTCCAAGTTTTAAAAATCTTTCTGCTCTGCTTTCTGCTTCTGATTATTACAATATATTTGGCTAAAAGCTGCAATATCCATGCCACCACCTGAATGCTGTGTTGCCTAGACATTTCTTTCACCAGATTAAGAAGTCCACTACTTTTAAAATCAGCCTCACAGAAAGTCCCAGGACCCAGGCATAATGCAGAAAACCTCTCAGCCATAACATAACAGGTATGGTCTCTGTAAAGATTACACGACCAGGAGAAGATGAATTAAGCCACCCGGCAAGGCTTTATTGGAATGCGCGCCCTCGGACCAAATCCCCTGTCCATCAGAGTGTGTCGGGAGAAAAGGCGTCGGAGATTCTGTGCATAGAGAATTTCAAGAAAACCCAGTCAGGAAGGGGAGGGCTTGGGAACAGGAAAAGAAGGCCAGAGTCCTTCCTGGATAGGTCAGGAAAACTCGCTGATTGATAGGAGGCGTGTCCACTAGTGACATCACATCTGGCTTGCAGCTCCGCTTCACAGCTGCTGACCGATTCCCTTAATTGGGCATCTTAGACCCTGACCAGACCTAACAATCTCTACTCTAAATTACAGTAGAGGCCCTGTATTCACTGTCCAGAGTCCTGTGGGCATTCTGGTCTTCTGAGCTCCCTCCAGAATCAGCCATTAAGCTCCGCTTTACAACAATCTAGTCTTTCCTGTGTATACTGCTAAGCATCTCGAAATACCCCCACCAGTTCCTAAAAGCTCTAAATACTTATGAACCACATGGTCAGGTTAGTCACAACAACTTCTTGGTACTAATTTCTGTTTTAGTCAGCTTTTTTGTTGCTGTGACTAAAAGACTTCACCAAAACAATGGTAGAGGAGGATAAGTTTATTTAGGGGCTCACTATTCCAGAGGTCTCAGTCCATAGGAAGCTGGATCCATTTCTCAGGGCCCCAGGTGAGGCAGAACATCATGGTGGAAGAGTGTGGCAGAGGGAAGCGGCTCACATGATAATCAGAAAGCAGAGGGGGAGGCTCCACTTGCCAGATACAAATACATACCCCAAGCCACGCCCCAAGGCCTACTGCCTTCAGCCATACCCAGCCACTTCAGTTACCATTCAGTTAATCTCTATCAGGGGGTTAATTCACTGATTGGGTTAAGACTCTAACAACCCAATCATTTTTCCTCTGAACCTTCTTGCATTGTCTCACACATGAGCTTTTTGGGGATACCTCACAGCCAAACTATAACAGTTACAAAATGTTTTTTGTTACAGAATCAGTATAAGATACCAACTGATTGCCAGGCACAGTGGCACACATCTATAATCCTAGAGACAGGGAGGCTGAGGCAGGAAGATTGTTAAGTCTTAAGCCAGCCTGGGCAACTTTGCAAGACCCTGTCTCAAATTAAAAAATAAAAAATGTCTGGTTATGTAGCTTAGCAATTGAGAGCCCCTGGGTTCAATCCCCAGTATCACACACACACAATTGCAGCTGGTTATTTCATAATTATCAGAATTACTTGGATTTGAGTTAATGGTTTATTGTGGCAGATATCAGCAAAATCATCCATTTCTGTTGATACAGAAATCATCCAAGCTTGCCCTGTTGATTTCTATCATGCTTAGCTTTGATGAGATGACTGATCCTTAGAAAAAAATTCTCTCTATTCGTTCTTTGGAGGTTTGAAATGAATTTGACAGTATTTATTAAAACTCTTCCAGCTCCTGTCATTTACTGCTACTACAATATTCAGTTCTGATTGTATCCATTTCAACTTTGCTCTTTGTTGAGTTGCTTTAATAATGCTAAATTGTCCAAATTCTTTTCTCTCTCTTCTCAGAGGTTTTTTTTTTTTATTATTGCTGAGATCTGAGCTATACATTTTCATCACTGTCTCCAATGGCACAAGATGAGATCTCATAAAGTTGTTTATAGATTTGGCTGGTGTCAGTTTTCCTTGCAAAGGAAGCTGTTGAACTCTAAGGTTTAATTCATGTACTATTCTGTTAATTGTCTTTATTACCTTAATTCCTGGAATTGGCAAGCTCAACATGGTTCCTAGCTTTTCCTTCTTAAGTAACTTTAGTTTAATACTGTCGTTGAATGTTTTTATGAAGTCTGTTTACAGCTTGATGTTTTTCTTTTAAGTATAAGTAGCTTTATATTTTGTTCTGTGCTGCCAGATGCTTCTTTCTTTGATTTTAAAGTCACTGTGTTGGGGAGCATGTCTCATTTTTGACCATTTTGGGTCACCTTTCCTGAGATATGTTGTAGAATGAAGAGTCAAATTTTTATTTTCAGAAATGCATTTGTTCTTTTCTTTTGATAAAGTTAAAAATATAGGGAAGTGTAGAGAACAGTGTCATAAATGCCCTAGTTTTTATTTTCCTAAGTAGTATTCTTACATCTTATTCTGCAGCTTCTTTTATTAATATTGCTTTTAAGATTTATCCTTGGGAACTGGGGATATAGCTCAGTTGGTAGAATGCTTGCCTCACATGCCTAAGACCCTGGGTTCAATTCCCAGCAACACCAAAAAAAAAGATTTATGCTTGGTAAATTAATATATATTTTTATTCTTTTTAAACTGTTATATAGTATTCCATATTCTGAATTTATCACTTTTTTTAACCATTTCCCTACTGATGGTCAATTAGGTTGGTTCCATTTTTTGCTGTCCTACATAGTCGGGTATATTTTCATGGACACATCTTCCTGTTTCTCAAGGATTTGTATCAAAAAGTAAAATTGTTAGAATGTAGAAGTGCACATTCTAATTTACTAAATATTCAAATTGTCCTTAGAGTTGTGGTATCAGTTTATATGTGGAAGAGTATATGACACAGCAGCTTAGGACGCTGAGGCAGGAGTATTGCAAGTTCAAGGCCAGCCTCAACAACTTAGCCAAGGCCTTAGGCAACATGTCTCAAAATAAAAAATAAAAAATAAAAAGAGATGGGCATTGTAGGAGCACTCTCCATACCTTCCCACCCCTCCCTTCCATCCTTCCCCATTCTATGCTAATAGACTGTGCTCTTGCCAAAGAGCACCCCTTTGTTTGTGACCTTTGGATCTGATTGGTCCAAGAGTGTATTTAAGCTTCTGTAGTTTCTAGAATAAAGGGTGTTTTTTAGCTCCTCGCCCCGGTATGTTTCTTGTCCTGGGTGTCTCTGCCTCTCGCTGGGGCAGAGCAGATTTTTACCTATACCCCTGGGCCTGGGGAATTTGGCTCCGCGGATCACCACCGTCCAGAGGGACTCCTCCTTTCTCTATCTCTCTGGACTCCAACTCCTTGAGAGGCCACGTGGCTCCTCCCCCCTTTCCTTTTATTAAAGCGATAGGGCATGTAGCTCAGTGGTAAAGTGCCCCTGGGCTTAATCCCCAGTGCCAAAAAGAAGGAGAAGGAGGAGAGCATACGAGGATTCCTTTTCCTTTCTTGATATTCACTTACTTTGTTTGTATTGTTCTTAGTATTGTCCAACTTAAAATTTTGCCATTATGATAAAAGGGAAATTCTTTTTTCTTTTTTTGGTACTGGGGGTTGAACTCAAGGGTACTTGACCACTGAGCCACATCCCCAGCCCTATTTTGTGTGTTTTTTTTTTAAATTTAAAAAAATTTTTTTTAGTTGTTGATGGAACTTTTTTTTTTTAATATTTTTTTTTTAGTTGTAGATGGACACAATGTCTTTATTTTATTGCTTTGTATGTGGTGCTGAGGATCGAACCCAGGGCCTTACACATGCGAGGCAAGCGCTCTACTGCTGAGCTACAATCCCAGCCCTGGAACTTTATTTTATTTATTTGTTTATATGCGGTGCTGAGAATCAAACCCAGGGCCTCAAACATGCAAAGCAAGTCCTCTGCCACTAAGCCACAGTCCCAGCCCCCATATTTTGTTTTATTTAGAGACAGGGTCTCACTGAGTTGCTTAGCACCTTGCTGTTGCTGAGGCTGGCTTTGAACTCCTGTCTCAGCCTCCCAAAGTGCTGGGATTACAGGCGTGTACCACTGTGCCCAGCAGAAGGGAAATGCTTTTATGTGTGTTTTAATTTACTAGTAATATTGAGTATCTTCCCAGGAATGCATTGTCTTGAAGTTATTCTTTTTTGTGAGTTGCTTGTTCTTATTTGCAACATATTTTGGGGGAGTTAGGTTATTTGTCTTTACTGATTTGTAGAACATTTTTATACATTCTGAGTATTTTTCTTTTTCTTAAATATTCTTTAACTGTAGATGCACACAAATATCTTTATTTATTTTTATGTGGTGCTGAGGATCGAACCCAGTGCCTCACGCATGCAAGGCAAGCGCTCTACCACTGAGCCACAATCCCAGCCCCCTGAGTATTTTTCATTTTCTATAGAAAGTGTCTTATTTTTCTTTTCCCAGAATGTCTCTTGCCTTTTAACTTGTGATTTCTTTTCCAACATAGAAGTTTTTAATGTTAATGTCAAATCCATCCATCTTTTCCTTTATGCTTTGTGCTTTGTAGTCTCATTTACTAAATCTCCCCCTAGTAACTAGGGTCATAAAAATATTCTCCTGTTTGTTTTCAGGGATTGAGCCCAGGGCTACTCTACCACTGAGCTATACCCCCAGCCCTTTTAAAAATTTTTTATTTTGAGATGAGGCCTTACTAAGTTGCTGAGGCTGGCCTTGAACTTGCGATTCTCTTGCCTCAGCCTCCTGAGTCACTGGGATTACAGGGCTGTGCCCTTGTGCCTGGCTCAGCCCTTTATTTATTTTTTTTTATTTTGAGATGGTCTTACTAATTTGCCTGGGCTGGCCTCAAGCTTGGGATGCACTTGTCTCCCTTCCCAAGTAGCAGGGATTGCAGGCAGGCACCACTCTACCTAGCTCTCCTGTATTATTTTTAATAGTTTTAAGGTTTTATTTTTCACTCTTAGGCCTATAATCTATGTGGACTCTAATTTTTAAATATGGTGTGTGAATTTTTTTCACATGGAGTTTTCCCAGTACCGTTTATTGATTAATGCACTTCTTCACTGGTGATGATAATGCTGCCTCCCTCAGTATGCCAAGTTCTTGTATTAATGTGACTCATATTTACCCTCTGCTTTTCATTCCACTTATTTCTAAGCCAGTGCTACATTGTTTTTCTTATTGTTTATACAATTTTTAAAAATTTTTTATCAAAAGCATACAACAATAAAAAGTGATGATTTGAGGGAAAAATACTTATATAAGCTTAATTCCCTAAATATATAAATAACTTCTACAAATCACTTAGGAGATTTATAGTTCAATTAAAATGTATGCAAAGGAGATGAATAAAGAGTTCACCAAAAAGACACCATAAAATATATAAAATACATTAAATTTGCATAAAAGATACTCAACTTTATAATCAAAATTGCAAGAACCGTGAAGTACTCTACTTGTGTAGGCAATGATTTTAAGATGATGTTAGCTAGTGTTTTTGAAATGTACTCTTCCTATACAGTTAACTGATAAAAAATTTTTCAGATGGCAGTTTAACTGATAGAGAATATTAATATTTTAAATATGTACAATTTAATGCTTCTACTTTTAGAAATGGATATTGGAGAAGTACAGAATTATGCAAAAATGTATTATTAGAAGCTACTTATTGGACTGGAGTTGTAGCTCAGTGGTAGAGCACTTGCCTAGCATGTGTGACGCACTAGATATAGATAAATCAACAAAATAAAGATCCATCAACAACTAAAAAAAATTTTTTTTAAAAAGCTACTTACTTGATTTCTTTTATCCCCATTATTTTTATTGGCACATTATAGTTGTATATAATGATTGGAATTTGTTGTTAAATATTTGTACATGTACACAATATAGCAATATAATTTAACCAAGATCATTCCCCAGTATTTGAGTTCTTTTTATTTTCTTTTTTCTTTTTAGGAACACATTTTTTTACTTACCAGTGAACTTTTATTTTTTTTATTTATGTGCAGTGCTGAGAATCGAACCCAGGGCCTCACATATGCTAGGCCAGCACTCTACCACTGAGCTACAACCCCAGCCCGCACTATTTGATTTCTAAGTGATTGATTTTTTTAAAATGTTAACTACAAGGAGTAATAAAAACATGTATTTAAAAATATGTATGTGTTTCACATAAAGATACATATGTAAAAATATATGTGAGGCATGTGTATCTTTTTTTTTAAAATATTTTTTTAGTTGTAGATGGACACAATATCTTTGTTTGTTTATTTTTATGTGGTGCTGAGGATCGAACCCAGTACCTCACGCATGCGAGGCAAGCGCTCTACCACTGAGCTACAATCCCAGCCCAGGCATGTGTATCTTTAGGTTTATGTTAAGCATGTAATTATAAAGCCCAAGTTCAACTGAACTAAATATTATATGTTTAACTTTAAAACATATAAATGGGGGCTTTGGCTCAGTGGTAGAACACTTGCCTCGCATGTGTGAGTCACTGGGTTCGATTCTCAGCACCACATAAAAAAATAAATATTTTTAAAAAAATAAAAAATAAAACATATAAATGAACATACATTATCTCCCCCCTTTTTGGGGGGGTGCTGGGGATTGAACCTATAGCCTTGCACATTCTAAGCATCTGCTTTACCACCAAGCTACAGCTCTTGCTCCTTCATTAGCTTTTTGATATACGGCAAATGCTTTATTTGAAAATGATTTGTTGATTGGAATTCAGCCTTCCTCTTTCTTAAATAAACCACTCTCATAATGTATGATTTCCAATGCGAAATACTTACATACATATGTGGGTACAGAATTCTTGTAGAGTTTTATTTTTATCAATTTTATTTCTTATCTAATTCAAAAACAGGATTTAAGTAATTCATTTCTACTCTATTTTTCTAAAACTCTCAACATAGTTTTCATTAAAACTATGGGATATACAAGTTTTTCATTAAAGTTTTTCATTAAAACTTTGGGATATACAAGCGCAAAAATCTATTTTTAGTTGTTTATTACCTTAAGTGTGGCTCATGCAGCCTTTGAATGAGGTAGTTTTATTTATGCTGACACTGAAAGGTATCTATGGTGTTTTATGGGGGGAAAAGCAAGTTGTAAATAGTATGTATGGAAAAATCGTATATATTGATCTGTACAGGGAAAGAGAATTCTAGGAGGATGTTAAATGTTGATATCAGCTAACAATAGTCATGGTCTTGGGGATATTTTGAAAGAATCTTCTGACTTTATAGATTTTTATATTTTGTATGTATTTTTATTTGTTTAAAAAGAAAAACAATAAGTAGCAGCTCTAGTGCTGATTCTTAGCCATAGTGCCCAGACAGATCCAGAATGGCATGCAAATCCTTCCAGGTATTCTCCCTGTGAGTTTCCTGAAGTTTCCACATGTGGTTAGCAGGTTCATGCTCTTCTTTACTCTGTTTTCCTCTGTGTCACATGAGTATTTATGCTTCAAGTGAGTTTCTCTTGACATTTCCCACTATGATAGTGACTTTTACAAGTCACCCTGGTTTCACCCTTTCACCAAGATTTAGATAGAAGGAAAGCATAAAAATACAAGGTCTTGAACCATATTATTGATTCTAGAAACCCCTGTTTTTCAGAATTTTGTTTTATATTATTGATCATTTTGTCCATGTGTTCTTTAATTTTCTAACTTCAGAAATAAAATCCTTGCAGAATCCTGATTAAAAATCTACTTGATTTAATTAACATGAGGTTAAAAGTATGCACAGGGCTAGGATTGTAGCTCAGCGGTAGAACACTTGCCTCGCATGCGTGGGGCCCTGGGTTCGATCCTCAGCACCACATACAAAGCAATAAAAAAATAAAGACATTGTGTCCATCTACAACTAAAAAAATATTTAAAAAAAAAAGCATGCACATATTACTTTTTTTCTTTTGGTGCAGTTATATCTTACATTTGTTATTTAAATCTTCTTTAACATATTTATAACTTTTTACAAAAACTTTCCAGTGTTCCTGCAGACCATACTCCCTTCTCTCTCTTTTTTTTTTAATATTTATTTATTTATTAGTTTTAGGTGGACAGAATATCTTTGTTTTTATGTGGTGCTGAGGATCGAACCCAGTGCCTCACGCGTGCTAGGCGAGCACGCTACCACTGCGCCACAATCCCAGCCCCCCTTCTCTCTTGTAATTACTTTTGTGACATTTGTTATATTCCCTTACTGCCTTTACTTCAAATTCTTTCCCTCTGTGTTTCCACTTGTGGTCTAGCTTCTGCCCCTCTATAGAGTCTGACAAAATCCAGGAACTTTTCTTCATTTTCATACTCCTCAGCTTACTGAGATGTATAAGATAGTTCTGACCATTATTCTTTTTCTCTTTTCCAAATTCTTTGATTTTCTGTCCCTTTAACTCACTCTTGTCCCTGCTTTTCTGTCTTTCTTCATTAACCATAAGATCATTGTGGATCTCTATCCAGTGCTAATAAGATTTTCTGTAATGATGGAAATAATCTGTGACTGTGCTTTCCAATACAGTAGTCCCTAGCCACATCTGTCTCGTCACATTGTGTCTTGTGTGATTAAGGAGATGGATTTTTAAGTTTTTAATTTTAATTAATTTAAATTTTTAAATTGCCATATATAGCTAGTTGCTACTATATTGGACAGTATAGCCCTATATAGTGTTAAAACACTATAGAAGAAGGGGATTGAATCTGTAAGTCTGTGTCATTGGTCTGGTTAGTCTTTGAAACTTAATTTGCACATTAGCAATGATCCTCCTTTTCCTTCTTGAGATTTCCCCATAAGTCCCAGACTTTACACTAGAATCTCCTGGGTTTCATGTCAGTAATATAATAATGATTTACTTTGTCAATGTAGTTGTCTCTTAGTATCTGCAGGCTTTTGGATCCAGGTCCCCTGTGGATTCCAAACCCATGGAAACTCAAATCCCTTATATAAAATGATATAGTATTTGCATATTACTTATGCACATCATCTCACATAATTTATTTATTTATTTAAAAAAATTTTTTTAGTTGTCAATGGACTTTATTTTATTTACTTATATGTGGTGCTGAGAATCGAACCCAGTGCGTCACACATGCTAGGCAAGAGCTCTACCACTGAGCCACCATCCCAGCCCTCACATAATTTAAATCATCTCTATATTACTTATAGTGCCTAATACAATGTAAATGATATATAAATAGTTGTGAGACTATATTGTTTGGGGAACAATGATGAGAAAACGTGTATAAATGTTTAGTACAAATACATTTTTTCTAATATTTTCAGTCCACAGTTGGTTGAATCCGTGGATGTGCAACCTGCAGATACAGAGGGCTGGCTGTATATCAGTTTGTCCATTGCCTACCAAATCAGCATGTGGGAGACTAGGTCCATGATCTAGTAAGAACTTTTCCTCTTCTAATGTCATAGATCAGCCTACTTACTATATATAGCCTACTTACTACTATATAGTTCTGATTGGATTCCAAAGTCGATCATATTCTGATTCCAACTTCCAACCAGTTATAGAATATAAGTAGCTGGGAATTACATATCTCTAATATCAATAACATTGCCTGGATTTATTTTAACCCCAAAGAGTTTATATTTCCTGGTTTTTGTCTTGTCACTTGACAATTAGCTTGTTTCATAATCCCTATTCAAACACTGGTGTATAAATAATAATATCTGAGCCTACTAGTGGTATGGGAACAAGAATTAACTGAGTACTGATTATTTCATGATAAACATCACTGATCATCTGTAATAAGCCCAACACTGGTGGATGTGTTACAGATACTCTTGTTCTTATTATCTTACTTGCAAGGTAACCTCATTCTGCCAAATAGACAATGAGACTCAAGAAGTAGATTAATCAGTTTGTTAAAGGTAGCTACCTAGTTGCAGAGATAGGGTTCAATCCTATCTTTGGCCCCAAACACTGTGTTGTTTTACTATACCACATCACATGGGTGTCCATTTGATTCTGTTCCACTTTACCTGAATTCATAATTTCCTTTTTCTCCTCAGTTACTGAGGTAGGTGAATTTCTTTCTCTCTCTCTTTTTTTTTTTTGAATTCCATTATGATATCATTGTCTCATAAGTATTTTTCTACTCTGACCACAGTAAATATGTCTTCCCCACATACAATAATTATTTCTTGCTATATACTTTCCCCAGGACATTATCCCATGTGGAATTCATTCCCCTCCAGTATTCATCTATCTTTTTTTTTTTAGAAGGTGGTTGGAGTTCCAGGCACCTCACAATCCCCTATGTTGGAAAATACCTGTAGTTTTCTACCTTTAGGCTTCTTTTATTTGGCATTACACTTAGATATTGTCTAAACATTTTTATTTTATACATTTGCATGGAGTAGAGAAAAACTTGTTATTGGTAAGAGGGAATATAATGGGCCTGCACATTGCTGTCCTATAATAGGACAGGAAGTCTGGGAGAGTGGGCATGTGAGCCAAAGTAACGTGTTTCTGAGGAAAGAATGAATAGCCTTAAGGACCTAACAGAAAATAAGTGAACAACACCTTCTCAGGCTTGGGTTTAGATAGGGGCCCAGGTAGGACAGGATCCAAGGCTGTGCACAGGAGAACTAACAAGGTTGGGGGCTTTCCCTGGGTGGTGGATATGTTGGAAAGATGGAAGAAACAGATACATACATCATCTGTTTCTTGCTTTTCAGTTTTATGCTGACATAGTCTGGAGGAAGATTTTCTTTTCAACAGATAGGAAACTGTTTTGGGAAAGATTCCATGTCATTAACCCTGACATGCTAACATGCAGTTCTAAAATAATCCTTCATTATATCCTAACTTTAAAATTGCTTGGTTTGTAAAATAGTCATTATATTTTAGAAGCCTGATTATAACCTTGAAAACCAAGCTATATCCTCCAGAAATTATTCCTTAGTGAATTTGATGTCTTTTTTTCCTAACATTTATTCTAATGATGATCTATCTCATATTAGCTAGTCTTTCATTATGTACCACATTGAATCATTGTATGCACAAGTTTTCTCTCTCTTTTTAGAGTTTATAAAAGGGAGGATACTATCTCAGAATTTTTTCCCCTCTATTAGATCCTGGGCATGTAGTCATAGATTCTGTATATTTTAATATATTGGCTAATTGTTATGGTGTGACATAAAAAGTACATTCTTATTTTCCTCTTTTTTTTGAGGTCATTTTTTTAGAAAAGCTTTCCTTTTACCTTTGCCCAACCAAGATCCTTTCCTGAAAGTATTGTCTACTTGGCAGGCATCATTTTTCTCTCAATGAGAAAAATTTATCATCTTATTTCTTCTAGATAATTAAGAAAGCAACGAAATTTTTTCTCTGGACCCTGATAAAAATCTTAGAAGTTATCGGGGCTGGGGTTATGGCGCAGTGGTAGCGTGCTCACCTAGCATGCAGGAGGCACTGGGTTCGATCCTCAGCACCACATAAAAATAAAATAAAGATATTGTGTCCACCTACAACTAAAAAATAAATATTTTTTTAAAAAATCTTAGAAGTTATTGGGCAGCATTAGTGGAAAATATTGCAAGATATTAATCTGGCAGTATCCATTCATCATTATGTCATTGCTTCAGGCACGAGTGCCACCATAAGAAGAAAAAGGGGTAAATGTCAATCCCTGCCCTCATGGAACTCTCAGTCATATGAATGTAAATGCACGATGAAGTGCAGTCTTTAAAGACTAGAGGCAGGGACAACAGTCAAGACTTAATTAGTCGTCCTCAAGTCCTTATCTTTCTGGTATTTAGCTTTGTCTGCCCACTTATGCCAAACTTTGTACCTGATTTGCTATCACTGCCTCCCCATATGTGCCTCCCCAACATATATGCCCTCCTCAGTCAACCTTTATTCTTTGTATTTTGTTCGTATTGCATTGCCGTATTTGGGAAATGTTAGAGCCATGTATTTTCTTATTTTTATTTATTTAAAAAAATTTTTTTAGTTGTAGATGGACACAATATCTTTATTTTATTTATTTTTATGTGGTGCTGAGGATCAAACCCAGTGCCTCACGCATGCGAGGCAAGTGCTCTACCACTGAGCCACAATCCCAGCCCCTAAAACCATGTGTTTTATTCCCTCCTTTCCCCCAGCTAAATTCTTCCATTCTTTAACAGTTTTCTTTCTCCTGATGAAGTGAAAAAAGAAGACATTTATTTTCTTGATATTTTTCAGACTGGGAATCTTGGTGTGAAATCAAGGAATTGTCTCCAAAATTGTTCATTGATGAGGAAGAAATATCCCAGAGGATGGTAATAGAAAGACTCGCAAGTCATGACCTTGAATGCTGCAGTTTCAGAGAATCCTGGAAATATGAGGGGTTTGAGTGGCATCAGGGAAATCAGGAGAGCCATTTCAGGCAAATGACAACTCTTAAGGACATCTCTACTGGTAAAAGAGACAATGAATATAATAATTTTGGGAGAAGCATTTCCCTGAAGTCAGTACTTTTATCACAACAGAGAATTCCCACAGTAAAACAAGCCTATAAATTTGATATTTATGATAAATTCTTCCCCTCAAATAAAGTCATAATTGAATATAAAAGACTCCATGCTGAGAAGGAATCTTTGATAGGTAATGAATATGAAGAATTGAATCAGAGTACTAACTTTAGTAAAGATACACAAATTCCTTCTAGTGAGAAACCTTATGAAACTAATGATTTTTCAAATCTCTTAAGTATCCACTCATTATTTACTGAACATCCAACTCAACATAATCATTTTGGAAAATTACCCCATGAATATGATGAATGTGGTGAAGCCTTTAGCTGTTACTCATTCTTTACTCAACCTCAGAGAATTCACAGTGGGGAGAAAGCATATGCATGCAGTGACTGTGGGAAAGCCTTTAGCCATGACTTCTTTCTCAGTGAACACCAGAGAACTCATATTGGAGAAAAGCCATATGAATGTAAGGAATGTAACAAAGCCTTCAGGCAGAGCGCACACCTTGCTCAGCACCAGAGAATCCACACTGGAGAGAAACCCTTTGCATGCAATGAATGTGGGAAGGCCTTTAGCCGTTTTGCCTTCCTTGTTGAACATCAGCGAATTCACACAGGAGAGAAACCATATGAATGTAAGGAATGTAACAAAGCCTTCAGACAGAGCGCACACCTTAATCAGCACCAAAGGATTCACACCGGAGAGAAGCCCTATGAATGTAATCAGTGTGGAAAGGCCTTCAGCAGACGCATAGCCCTGACTCTTCATCAAAGAATTCATACAGGAGAGAAACCCTTCAAATGTAATGAATGTGGGAAGACCTTTGGTTATCGCTCACACCTTAATCAGCATCAGAGAATTCATACTGGAGAAAAGCCCTATGAGTGCATCAAGTGTGGCAAGTTTTTTAGGACTGACTCACAACTGAATCGACATCATAGAATTCATACTGGAGAGAGACCATTTGAATGCAGTAAATGTGGAAAAGCCTTCAGTGATGCTTTAGTTCTAATTCACCATAAGAGAAGTCATGCAGGAGAGAAACCCTATGAATGTAGCAAATGTGGGAAGGCCTTCAGTTGTGGCTCCTACCTTAACCAGCATCAGAGAGTTCATACAGGAGAGAAACCCTATGAATGTGATGAATGTGGGAAGGCTTTCCATCAAATCTTGTCCCTTAGATTACACCAGAGAATTCATGCTGGAGAGAAACCCTATAAATGTAATGAGTGTGGTAATAATTTTAGCTGTGCCTCAGCTCTCAGACGACACCAGAGAATTCATACTAGAGAAACACTTTGATTATAACAAGTATAGGAAAGAAAACAAGTAATCACCATTTAGTCTTTATCAAATATCAGTGAATTCTGTTTGATTAGTAAGTCTACGTATGTAGTACTTATGAAAAAGCCTTTAGTTCACTTTCATCCATTATTTGAAATGACTGGAGTAGTAGACATCTTATTTATTCATCTGTTCAGTACCCCACCCTCAATGCTGATGATTCTGTTAATCAAGGACAGCAGTAGATTGGTCATAGGCTGGCCAATTATTTCCCCTCAAACTAGATATTAATAAGAGATTCACAAATGGCCCTGTCTGGACCAAAAGAGCCCTTGAAGTATTATTATGAGTAGTAAAAGAGATCATTTTATTTTTGGAATTGCAAGCTTTGAGGACTTAGTGGGGTTAAAAGTTCACCAATAGCCTTTGCCACCCCATGTTGAAAGCCTTCCCAAAGAGATTTCTAATAGAGGAAAATGAGCATGAGAAACAAATCTGATGACATTGTTTGATCTGGAAACAGTCATACATGTTGTTTACAGCATCCTTAATTGTTTTGTTTCCATGGTGCAATAAATTTCCTTTTTTTTGTTTGCTTATGGTAATTTGAATTAAATTTTTGCCTCTTGGAATTAGAATATGAACTCATATACCGTATGTTTACTATACTTCATCTTTTATATGGCATAAGCCAGGCACAGTGGCATACACCTATAATCCCAGGGACTCAAGAGGCAGATGATCAAAAGTTCAAGGCTGTCCTCAGCAACTTGGGGAAAACCTGTTTCAAAAAATAAAAAAGAGAGAGAAAGAACTAGGGATGAAGCTCAGTGGTAAAGCACCCCTGGGTTTAATTCCCAGTTCAAGAAAAAACATGTTATAGGGCATAATTATTTCTCCAAAGAAGAAATATTATATAACAAGTATAGGAAAATTGAGTACACAACCTGAGAATTGTTACAATTTGTTGATAATTTAATGTGTATTAGCCTTTTTCACAATAAGGATGAATGCTTTAAAATTCACTAATAGGGTTTTCCCTTAAGGAGTTAAAATAGTTTGTAGCAGTGACTCACCATAGGCCTATAAAGGAAGACTAGAATCTGAGAGAATTATGGATCCATGGGTTGAATGAATGACTCTTCATCTCAAGGGAATTATTTGATTTTCTTCTTTCAGTATGGGTTTAAACATGCTATGCGACAGATTATAAGGTAGCATTGTAAAAAGGGGTCTTTTGTGGGTGGGCTGTAAACTTGGTTTAGAGATAACTTCTTTGGAACAACAGAAAGACTGAGCCATTTTCAACTAATTGGTAAGAGTTAAGCATTTGATGCCTAAAATATTTAGACAACAAATCATTACTATTCTTCAGCATATTGAGGAGGATGAGAATATGAGGCAATATATTCATGTTGTATCTTTATGTAGGGAAACAAACTTTGGTGATACAAGAACTTGGTTATCTTGAATAGGTATAACCAGTTAGAAGCTGTGAAAGAGTATCTATAAAAAAAGACTGGAGCTTCTGTTGAGATATATGATCCAAACTAATCTCCTTATAAAATGGCCATTTGGACACACCCTTAGTGTTCTCATTTCTTTTTTTTTTTTTTT
>PVHX01025386.1:0-22475 GCA_004024805.1 Geosciurus inauris | reverse complement strand
GGGCCCAGGTCTCACTTAGGCAGGGTCACAAGCAGGAGAGTCTTTGTGATGCTTACCATGGGTGTGAGCTTCCCTGAGGCTGGAGGTTAGCAGGCCCTGGTCTGCCTTCAGCTGGGCACCCTGGCATTCCCTGAGGATAGTTTGGGGCCTTCTCTCTCACCTGTCCCCAGGAACTCTGGAGCAGAACTGGGCATGATCTTTTATTTACTGTGATGTCCCTCATGACTTACTGATATAATTTTTATTTAAAAAAAAAAAACTCTTTACAGTCTCTGTATTTCATTTTGGACAATTTTTTTTTATTATTCCTTCATATTCATTAATCTTTCTTGCTGAAATATTTAATATATTATTAATATCACCTAGTGTATTTTAAATTTCAGACATTACTCTCTTTACCTTTGAACTTCCAAATTCATTTGTCTTTTGAGTATTTAATATATCTCTATTAAAATTTTTAACATCTGAATTGAACTTATATGTATTTGAACATTTCTTTTTGATGTATCTTTGTCATTTCTTTTGGATATATCTTTGTCAATTATATGTTTGCATTTATTTGTTCAATATTCTCCAAATCACTGATAATATGTTCCTGATTCTTTGCACACCTGGTAATTTTTTATCGGATACTAGTCATTGCTAATTTTACCTTATTGGTCTGGTTAATATTTTTTATTTAATTTTTATCTATTTTGTGACATTACTTGGAAATGATATCCTTTTGCAGGTACTGTTTTAAGATTTCTACAGTCAGAATATGTTTAGACTGATATTATTATGACCCATTTTTAAGACATTTTGTGTATGAGCCCCTGTTTTATAAGCCATGAGGTGTTCCCAATTGACTGGTATGAAAAGACTATCTCCAGTCATCTAAAATTGCTGGGTACTATTCTCTCTCTCTCTCCTTTTTTTTTGGTACTGGGGATTGAACTCACAGGTATTCAACCACTGAGCCACATCCCCAGCCCTATTTTGTGTTTTATGTAGAGACAGGGTCTTACTGAGATGCTTAGCACTTTGCTCTTGCTGAGGCTGGCTTCAAACTTGCGCTTCTCCTAAACCTCCCAAAGTTTTAGGATTACAGATGTGTACCACTGTGCCCAGCTACCCCTTATGTTTTATGTTTGTGGTTTACTTATACCTAAGTTTTATTTAGAAATATGCTCTAATCAGTACTCTGCTTAATATTCAAAATATGCTTAAATCAGTACTCTGCTTAATATTCAATACTCTGCAGGTCTCAAGTTCTCTTGTACAGTTCCTCACTCTGTATACTCTGTTCCTCCTGAGTCTGTATACTCTAGCTGCATGGGTCTCTCTGACCTCTACCATCTAACTCCTAAATCTATATATTTTCCTGTTTTCTATCTCTAGGTTATGCCCAGAAAGCTCTCAGTGTGCATTAATATGGGACAATGAGAGCATTCAAATTGTTTTCTATGTCTTCAAGAATATTTCCTTCATTGTCTAATGCCCAAGGTTTTCTGAACCATTGTTTGTTGCACAGATTTTTTCATTTTTTCTTTCTTTCCTTCATTTTTGTTTTCCTTCCTTCCTTCCTCTCTTCCTTCCTTTATGTAGAAACATACATCCTCAAATATTACCCTTTTGAAATTATTTTATTAAAAGCTTTTATTTAATGAGCTGTATTAGTCTCTCATTTTCACTTTTTCCTGCATCTTTTGTATTATTTGAGTATTTTAATGACTCAATTTTGTGAGAAACAGCAAATGAATTTTGGTCTGCAAACTGCCCAGAGACAGAGGCAATGCCACTCTTAGGAATTTCTTGGTGCAAAGGCACCAAAGGAAGATTGCCCAGTTGCTATGGTGACACCTTCTTCAAAAGGAATTTCTGTGCCAGCCATAGAATCTATTAGTTCTTAACCTTGATTTCAAATGACAGCTGCCCAGGAGTAGAGAACTATGGGTGCAAGTTGATAATAATAATTAGGCTGCACAGAAATTGGTCCTTCACTTTGAGTGCTTAGAAGAAACTTTCTCACAATAAGTCCTTTTAATAATATAGTATATATAATAAATGTGCTGAGCTGACTTGTCATTCCACTTCATCTGAGTGTGGGAATCACTGGGTCCCAGCTTTTTCTCTACTTATGTGTATTTTTTTTTTTTTGCTAATATCCCATCATCGCTCATCAGGTTAATTCCTGAATTTATCATCATGCAGATGGCAACATAATTATATATCCATTATTGACATATTTATCCTAAATCTTTACAATTTTTCTTTCAGCTCTTATCTAATGAAGTTCTTTGAAATAGAAATAGAGTATTACAGTGATAGATAACTTTAAGTTTCAGGTATTTACATTAAATATAATAGAAAGAAAAAAGTGAACCTAATTTTGTTATATGTTCTGTGTACCTCAAGTATACATAATGTTATCTTTTCAATTAATTTCAATATACTTTTGATTCACTTTAATTTACATAAAATTACTAATAAGATGTTTTCAATTTTTCATACTCTCCTTGAAATTTTGTTTAAATTTTGTATTTGTAGCACATCTCTACTTGAATGCTACATTGTAAATGGTAATATTGGATGTGAATTTCTATTTCTTAATATTTACATTTGAAATTATAGATTAATATAACCAAATTTTCTGAACATACTATCAGATTTCCATTAACTGAATTGAATATAAAATGTTGTTCCCCTTTAATCTTCATATTCATGTAAATAAAACTCCTTCAACAATTTTTCTATAAACTGATATGATTGAAGGAAAGTGATACTGATTGAAATTGTATCTGTAAAAGTTAAGAAAATGCACTAACTTCTGTGTCACTCAGTTTTGTCTATATCAGTCAGTAGCATATACCAAAAACAGTTATGAAGACTGGGCAATTGGTGCATACTTGTAATCCCAGCAAAACTCGGGATGCTGAGGCAGGAAGAACACAAGTTCAAGTTCAGCCTTAGCAATATATTAAGACTCTGTCTCAAAATTTAAAAATATAATAAATAAAATAAAAATGGGGATGTAGTTCAGTGGTAGAGCACACCCTTGGGTTCAGTACCTGGTACCAAAAAAAATAAAAGTCTGTGAGACTGAATTCTTCAACCAATAGTGTGCTCCTACATTTTGGTAGATTTTTTACAACACATATATGTGTGTGCATAGCACTATAAATCACAACTAAAATCATTTGGATGCTGATTAATGTTACAGAAATGTGTAAAACTATAATTTATTCTTATTTTGAAAAGTTTCAATTTCAACACACATTTCCTATCTATTTAGTTAACAAATAAACTTTTTCCCCCTTGAGCTTCCAATTGAACTCATTTTTATGCAGTGTGATATTTCCAAGAAAACAAAAAACACTGCCATTTTTTGCCTTATATTATTAACTATTTGGCAAGCATTCCTTCAGCTTCAAGAAAATATTCAATTGGAATTAACAGTACAGCAAATCTTTTTAAAAAATAAAAAAAAATGCTTTCATGTTGAACCAAAGTAAATTGGCAAAGAACACAACAGTAATAAATTCATTGTTAATGATTCATATCATCTGTCATATAGACTGCAGATTTTACAACTGTATGCATGACGATTTAATAAGTCTGCTTCAGAAACCAAGCACAAATATTTTCAATATGTACAATACATTCAAATGAAGCATTAAGGGAAACATCAGTCCCTTACTTTAATGTTCTAATAAGTATTTTTATTTTTGACCTAATATATAGTTGGAGCACCATCTGTCAAGACAAAACCTAATTCTCTCATATCTAGCTTAAACTCTTCTTAACAGAGGTAAAATACTAAAAAGATAATTTTATCATAAATTCAATTTTTAGACTACAAGATAATGAAAATTCTTGGTGATATCAATTTATTTGATGTAAATATTTCTGTACATATTAATTGCATGGAGTCTATTATATTACCTAATTCATTGAAAGCTGGAGAAATGATTTGTGCTTTTTCAGCATGGAATATCATAGAGAAATACCCAGCATACTTTCAGTTTCTTTTGGTTTAATTTTCATATGTAGTAAGCCATTCTGCATCTCTTCTTAATACTATACCAGTGGTATGCTTTTTAAAATTTTAGCTTTTATTTTATCTTTTTTGCAGTCCTGTGGATTAAACCCAGTGCTTCAATGGTGAAGCACTGTAGAACTGAGCTGCATCCACATTCAACTCTTTTTAATTTAAAAATATGTGCAATTTTCTTAGTCTGGCAAAATAATATAATCATACTGTAAATAAAATGATTATGTAACTTTAATGAACTATTACAGTTTGCAATAGTGTGTTGTGATGCATATTATTCACATCAATATTTATATAAAGCCTTTACAATGATAAAATTTGTACATAGAAAACAAAAGCAATTTAAACAATCACATTTCAACTAACTACATCGATGAGTTCTCTATATATAATACTAGAAAAGATTTATGTGCCCAACATACATACTACAATTTAATATTATCTTTGACTATGTAATAGAGCTGTGTAGTACAGAAATTATGTTACATTGTTTAATTATATAATTCAAAATAAAGTTAATTGAAAGTAAATTAGATTAAAACTTTACTTCCTCCATTATATTCATCACATCTCAAGTGATCCACCATTACATGCATATATATTGACTTATATAGACAGCATGGCTTTAGATGTTAACATGTACAAACATAACAACTCAGTCTACCATTACATGGCATTATACCACTTTACATCAAATTTAAAACATTGTTCTTCCATCTTCCTCTTCATGTTTATACTACTTATTTTACATATGTATTCAACATCTGCTATAAACCCATAATAATAAATTGTTATTTTTGCTTTATAAAGAACATTAGATTTTACGGAGATTCTTTAGTGAGAAAAATACATTTTACATTTGTTCACATAGGGATCATTTTGGATTCTGTCCATTCTTTTGTATGGCTCCAAATTTCCTTCTTGTATTATTTTCCTTTGTCCTAAATACTTCAACATTTCTTTTTTTTTTTTAAGTTTGATAAAATCTTCATTGTTTTCTCATTTAAAAATTTAAATACATCACTTTAAAACCTGAAAAGTTCATAGCTATGAGTGGCATCCAGAACAAGAGAAAGTTGTGCTATAGGTCCAGGCTCCTATACAAGCTGCTCTACCACTTAGGCCATATGACCCAGCAGATGCAATGGTGTTTGAAGTGTCAATGATAGATGGAGAAGCTATTTGTAGCCTCCGGCAGGAGTATATACACAAATCACAACATGTTTTTAGGATTTTGGAACAAAACTCTGCCATTCACCACAAATAACTACTCTCCTTTAGAGAAAGAGCTCTTGACCTGTTACTGAGCCTTAATAGAAACTGAATGCTTAACTATGGGCTTCCAAGTTACCATATGACCTGGCTGCACTTCATAAACTATGTGTTATCTGACCCACTAAGTTAAAAACAGGCATACACAGCAACCACCCTTCACCAAACTGAATGGGTATACATGTGATAGGGCCTAAGAAGTCTCCAAAGGCACAAATAAGGCACAATCACATATGGCTCCCAGTCTACTATATTGCCTTCTCTCTCTCTCTTTCACTCTATACCTTTGGCCTTCTGGAATGTTTCCTATAATCAATTAACAGAGAATAAGATTTGAGCCTCGCCTACAGATGGTCCTATAAAATATGCAGCTACCACCTGAATGTAGACTGCTACAGCACTATAGCTCCCTTCTGGAACATCCATGGAGGACAATATGAAGGGAAATCCTTCCAGTGGGCAGAACTTCCAGCAGTGCCAGTTGTTCACTTTACCTTTAAGAAATGGCCTGATGTTTTCCTTGTTACTGGAAGCCAGGGGACACAATTTTGTCCCCTTTAAATATTTTAGCTAAACTTCAAACTTTGTAAATTCATTGTCTTAACTTAAAACTGGCATAAAGCTTTGTCTTTTAATCTTTGTGGGGACATTACACACAGACACAACATATATATAAAACATCTAGAGGACAACTCATTTTCTTTTTGTTTATTCTGCATGTATATTATCAGCTACATGTTCCTTTTTGTTTGTTTATTATGTTGTTCTGTTTCTTTTTTTCTCTTAGAAAAATCCTCTAGCTATGTGAGCATCTTTAAATTCAACTTAAAAAACTTTATGACAATTTATTCCTTAGCATATTTTATAGCATTCTATGATAAAAGACTAGACAGCATGTCATTCATCCTTAATTCTATAGAAATTATCACTAAAAATCTTAGCATACAGAACATATTAAAAAATGCTAATAAAGTTGAAGTTGTTTTATTATAATTATTAGATCAAGTAACATATTGAAGAGGAAAGATTATGAAATACTAGATTTATTATAATCTCTTGCATATAATTGCCACTAAGTAAATTAGATTTTAGCACAACTTCATCTCTAGGTATATCTTGTTTTCATGTGACAGTAGGAAAATTTAAAAAGCACTATTAAGTAAATAATTTGGATAAAAAAGATGGAAATTGATATAAAAATTTTGATTGATAGTAAAGAGTCCTAGATAAATCAATGCTTTTCCAAATCTGTAAGAAGGTTGTACTATACAATGACATAGGTGGAATAGCAATTTAATGTTCTTACAAGCTTAAATATTGAGGCTAATATACCAGAGAAGAGAAAGGCCGAGAAAGGTAGGACAGCATGGTATCTTGCAAGACAAAACAAAGAGATCACCTATAGTTTCCTTGGTGTGTCAGAGACACATGTGTGGGATATTCTTCCATTCGTGAGTTAAAGTTTTTTCCTCAGTGACTTCATTATCTTTAACAGACTGCTTTCCTGTAATGATGTCACTGGCCTTATTTCATTCTCTTTCCAAATTATAGAGAACCATTCACAGTAGAACTTTAAAATCATGAATGAACACGTTTTTCCCCAATTTGGGATAGCTGAATAATAGTGAAAGGAAATGTAGAGTATTGATCAGCAATATCATTCTTAAATTATTGAAATGAATGTTTTATTATGTTCTACATGATGTAATGTTTTAGCACTTTGAACAAAAATCCAGCTTCTTAAAGCACACATGTGCAAAACTTCAAGAGCCAAGAAGATTTGCATTAGGTACACACATAATGGCAAATTCAATAATTCCTTTTGTAAAATAGTTCCTTAACACTCAGAGTGAAACTATCTTTGTTTCAAGAGTCTTGAAAACCTTCATAAAATAGCACTATCTCTACTAATAATACACATGCAGAACCTTGCCCAGAGAATGATCTTAGAGAAAATATATGCCTAGAACTTTTTGAAATTATTTTTCTTATATGTGTTCCAATTTCGAAATTCAATGGAAGTTTTATTTTTTTCCCTAGTGGTTATGAACCTGCCAGAAGGATTAGAATTTCAAAGAGAGAAAAAGCAGCATTTATATGTGAGAATGAGCAACAAAATTTCTCCATCCCCCCTCCCTGCCCTAGCATTGAACAACAGCTGATTTTTCATTTGGGGTTTCTATCTCTAATATATTGGTTCCCAAACTAATAGTGTAATTCTGTTGATCAAGCTTGAAGCAGATATGATAAAGAATGTGGTCATTTATAATAGGTGAATAGCTGCCCAAGCCATTTAGATACCAGACAGCAGTAAGTGCTCAGTGATTGAGATGGAAAATGGACGTCTCATTTAAAAGAAAGTCAAGCAGTTCATTAATTTATGCCCTTTTAAACCCACGAATGTTTTGTAATTCCTAGATTTTAGAGAAGTTTTAAAAGTCTGGTCTAAAATGCCACAGGCACATTAGCAGAAGCATTTAAAGCTGTTAGAGGCTTCCAGCAGATTGTATTATTTATTATGTGCGGGCTCTAGAGGCTAAGAGCAGCTGAAAGGATGGTGGTGCCAACAGCTGAAAATGAGGATTCTCTAAATAAAGGGCCAGTTGCCATTTAGCCTGATGTGTAAAAATCTGAAAATAAAGTGAAACTCCTGTGAAAACAAAAATGAGTCCTTCTATCCTTGTGTAACTGAAAGTAGAAATGTTTGTACACTATTTCATCAAAGGGTATAATTAAAAATAGATGCCTCCCTCCCTGCATGACTGAAAGAGCTGTCATGAACAAATAAGAAACTGAATATGCAAGCACATTTTAGATCACAGGATATTCTTTAAAATCTATTTTTATTATCATTATTAATATGATCATATATAATAAATGCCATGCATATTTATTTAGTATATGAACGAATTTAGTATACAAATTCTTAGCAAATTTCTAAACGTACTTATTTCTTTTTAAAAATGAGAACTATTCTTACCATCTCGATAAGTCCTTTCTTCACTTTTAAGTATGAAGCGCTAGATTGGCTTAGCATTATGACAAAAAGGGACGTTGAGAAATAAAGCAAATATGGTTCCCAAGGTTGAATTAGCTCAGTGGTCTTTGTCTAGGCAGGTCATATAAAAATTGGGAATGAGTCATTAATCTACACTCAAGTTTTCACCAATATGATTCAATTTATGCAACAGATGGAAAAAAAATAAAAGGTTTATTGTCCAACTCTCCTTAAAGTTTTAGGAAAAGGACCCCTACACGCTTCTTAGGGAACGTATTTTTTTTCTTTAGTATAACAACATCAAGATTTGTGATTTTGGATGTAAATAAGACATACATGGTGGATACCCTACATTTCCAGATTAATGAAAACTTCAATCTATGTCAATTAAGTTTAGAAATGGCCATTGTCTTAAAAATTGTGTGTGTGTGTGTGTGTGTGTGTTTGCATGCGCTGTTGTGTTCAAAGGACTGGGGATAAATGTGGATGCTCATTTAGGGCAAGAAGACAGGCAAGGGAACTGGGGTGGCTGGAGGAAGCAGTCCTGCTTATTCCAGAACCTCGAGAGCTGCCTTAGATGGATGCCATTTGAGCCTGGAAAATGCCACAGCTGCTGCCATCCAAGGGAGCCAGTGTGGCAGCTGCTGCAAAGCAAGTCTGGAGGGACAACTTTCTCATTGCTAATACCCAATTTACAAGGGATTCTTTGAGGGGGATCCATCACATCACTCAGAATAATGCAAAGTCAAGGGAGTCCATGACTAGAAGGACATTTTATGGCTTTTTTATTCCCTCTGTAGGTCTGAAATGATAAACAGGGTATTTTCCACAATGATAGTAATGTTTAAGCTTCATAGTCCTTCACTAAAACAGTTTTCTGAGTTTTGCAATCCTTGAAGTATTTATCATTTTTAAAAGCTGTAATTGCTTTTCTCATTGCCACGAAATATTTACTTTTATATTTAATTTTAGTCTGTTGCTCAAAGAATATCCCCCAAACTGGGATAATGTTATCTAAAGAAGAAAGTTATCTAAGGCAAGAAATATTGCATTTTCTCCAAAGGATGTGTCTAGGATTCGTGTTACTAGTGTTAAATCTCTCACTCCTGTGTTCTTTCTCCTACTTCAGACACCATGCAGGATCCTGCTCTACCAAACTTTCGTAGAAAGTTAATAGTTGCTGTTATGTTCAATAATAAGAACTCCATGCAAAACGGCCAATATAGTGTACAAATTCCCACATAGGACTGCTGCAAGAGTGTTGGATCAAGTTATACCTCTCTTTGTAAATCCTTGATTTTTTTTTTCTGTAGTTCTTTTGCAGTATGCCAGAGTTTCCTGGAAGGATCCCTCCAGCTATCCCTGCAATGATGAATATATTTCCTTTATTTCCCCTTTTTCTTACTTTATTTTTTAATTGGTGCATTACAGGTATACAGAGGAGTAGGATTTGTTGTTACATATTTGTACATGTGCATTCGAAAATACATTTTCATTCAGAGTGCAGGCTGCATTTCCAGAGAAACCGCATTTCTACTCCAGGTAATTAGTTTGAAAAACAAAAAAAGCTTATCCAATTACATGAATGTACCAATACTCCAATTATAAGTAAAAGAATAACGTAAAACTGCTATTTGTCTCTGAAAAAAAATATACAAGGACTCTTAAAAAGACACAGTCCAAATCCTTCAGATTATGCCATTTCAACAGAAAAGCATGAGTCTGAGCCATGAAGCTTTGATCACTGATGGAATTGCCCTTATGAAATTGTGCTCGGGTATATCTTCAGACTAATTGTCATAATAGGACAGTTGTTGAGAGGTATTATTCATTGATTTAAATTACTTTTTCTTCTTGAAGTTCACAGGGAGAGAATTATTTCCAGTGTTACTGTTTAACAGTCATATTATTTAGAAATAAATTAATAAATAACAAAAGACCATTTTATCATCTTTTTGATGAATGCCAATTAGAGGAAGATTTGTGACTCTTCCTTGAAAAAAATTATACTTGATATTTCATACATGTCTTTTATGTATCAATCCCATTCTTTCTCCCATTTATATTCCCTTTGTTCTTAGCTCTTTAAGATGTTTTATTTATTACAGCTAAAATAAAGCCTTTTAGGAAAAAGAAAGCAAGACATCCACTTACATTACAACCAAAAATGTACATATAGAGAGATATAACAAAGAAAGTCTTATAAACCCCAGAATGATAAAGCAGGATGATGTCTGTTCAAACATGGAGGAAATAGAATTTTACTTGGTTCTAAAAATTTTATGCAGCAAGTCATGAGCAATAACTCCTTGTCCCTAATACAGAACATGACAGAGGTATAATCTAAGTGAGAAAAGATACATATGCATATTAAAAATACATCACTACATATCAGATCACATCCAAAAGATTTTAAGTAAGCTAATGTTATTTAAGTAAAGAAAATGTATATCATTACAATAAATTTGGAAAAGAAGATATGTGATTTCTTCTTTAAGTTTTGATCAGTATTTATAATATTTATGATCATATCCTATAGATGAAGTCTTTTTGAAGGCATATTAAGAAAATGAAAAGCAAAACATGCATTTTCTATGCCTTCATAGAAACTTTGAAGAATAGAGAGACAGACAGACCAAGAGACACAGAAAAGACCTTGGGACACTGTGTTACAGCAAAGATTCTATAAAGAGGTGGCAGATACAAATATTTGCTCTGTCTCTTACTTATGGATTTTATCTGGCACAGTGTGAAGCCTCTATTACTCATTCCCCTCTTCGATAAAGTGCAAAGTGCATAGAGCCTACTTCATAAAATTCTTGTAACTATTAAATGAGTTATTATATGAGTCACCTAAACCAATGCTTTCTACAAAATAGGTGCCAAATAAGTGCCAACTCATTATTAACATGTTTCAAACAATAGAATGATGATTATAGATAAAAGTAGTAATTATTAATTGTTTTTTGTATGTTGCAAATGTCCTCTGCTACGTGGACAATGTTCAAGAACTCTTCTCCAGAAAAAAACATAATAATAAGATAAACTATTTTATAACACATTTATACAAATGTCTTAGGGAATTTAAGTATCAATGAACTGCTGGAAGTCTGTTAATGGATTGTAGGTTATGAACTCTAGGTTTGAATAATATTTACTACAACTTACTTTATAAATGTTAAAAAGGACTCATATGTATATTGGTCCTTACATTGTATGTTGTGGAATATTTCAAAAACAAAATATATCACTTGTTTTCCAAAACATCTATTTTGCAGACAAAAATTTTAAAATGTAAGCAATATGAAGAGATTTTCACTTGATGATACTATTTACAATAAAAAAATTTTAAATTTCTCAGTTGCTAGCAAATTCCTAAAACATCTTTTTATTGAGGAAAAGAACAGCATGGCACAGCATGATAAAAATATCACAAAAATAATGCAAAAAATGTATTTCTCAAAACATCCAGCACCTGTCAAAGAAAGCAACTTGAATATTGAGATTTTGCCAGCATTAAATTATTTATAATTTACACAAATATCAATAAGATGCCTGCAGTATTTAGGTATAGAATTTTAATATCAGCATTGCATTGAAGAATATTCCTCATACTTTTTCCCACAGAGATAAGAAGTAAATATAGTTCAAATTTTATTATCATGTGAATAAGCAATAGGCCACTCATTCTATTATTCAGAACACCAAGATATTGTTTTTATAGCTCAAAATACACATTCAACTTGTGCCTTGAATTATACTGCACATTTTAATTTGATGTGAGTTCTGAAAAAGACAGCACTGATTTCAATTAGATTTTAGTGGTGATAATTCCTTAAATAATTCACACAGCAAGAAAACTATTTTCCTTTAATAAGTGAGAAACCAAAATGTTTTCTCTAGAAGAAAATCTTCATGGAATCTAAAAGTGAAAATGATCAATGAACTTGAGTAGGGTACTGATTGTGGATTTGTGACAGTCTACATCTTTGATATATTATTGTCTGGATTGAAGTTCAGCAGAAAAAGTACAAAGTCAGAGCAGTTGCAGTGGTTCTAGACTCTGGAAACAGATAATGTTTGTTTTCTTATTTTGTTTGTCTCTTTTCTGGTTCCTTCATCTTCCTTAGAAAAGTTCTTCTGTATTAGAGAAACAATTGTATCCCCTTTCCACAAGAGCACTGCTCCTCACTTTACTTTGGCCAGGTACACCTCACATCTCAAAATAGTTTCTTGTTAAAATACCTTTCTTTGATACTGAGTGATTAAATTAGTAATAAGTGATAACTTTATTGATTACTATTCTCAGAAGCTTACTAAAAATTAAATAATTGTGTTCATATAATGATGTGTAGTAAAATAATAGTAAACTACCTTATAGTATTATTATTGTAACTGACTACTACATTTATACGAACTTGAACAACATCTGATCTAAAGAAAATGCTCAATAATAATAATAATTAATAACTATCATTATTATTATTATATAATAGATGTGGGAGAAGTTAATGTATGTCACAGTTTTAAAAAACATTACTAGTGTACTTATAATCACTCTCAATATACCATTCACTCATCTTAATTATATTTAAATACATCTCCTTGGTTTTGTATGGTCATAAGAAAGGAAGATACAGTCAAGTGCTCATATTCAGGAAAAAAATAGGAAAAAAAATAGTGAAAAGAACACCTTTAAAGTTAAAAAATATTGACAGATTAAGAATCAGAACTATTTCCTTATTTAAATGGGTCCTTGTCTATAAAGGTAGGCAAGCAGAAACCTAAGAATGGATTACACATCATATTTTATGGAAAAATCACATATACTATTTGACTACTTCTAGGGTACTACTACACTTTTCTCTTGGCATATTTCTAATAAGTGCTTGTATCTAAAAACACCCCTCACTAGATTAGTAAAGATTTATTGAGGGGTCCCTATATGCTGGGCCATGGGCTAGACTATGCTGCTGAAATGATGCTCCATATAAATTGGTTTCCTGTCTCATGTGACACCACATTGTGAATGAATAATAAGTGTGTTGTACAAATGTATTAAATTATTATAAGAATATAAAGGCTTAAGCATGGCATTCCAGGAAAGGCAACAGGAAGTCAACTAGTCTTCTGAAAGAAATAAAAATATGGAATTTAAACACAGGAAACGGCAAATCTCTGCAAGAAAAAGGAAGAAAACAATAAAAATACAGGTTTCTGAAGAATTGGGGCACAGGAATAACTCCAGCAAATCTGCTAGGAGGTGGTTAGAGGCAAATGATTTGATCAGATTATAGAGAATCATGCACCATACTGTTCATTTCACATTCTGTCAAAAGCTAAGGCATCTTAGAATATCACAAAAGAATGTTGTGGCAAGATGTGCACTAACGAAGTTCTTTTTGGTACTAGGGATTGATTCCAGGGGCACTTCACCACTGAGCCTTAATGGCTTTGAACTTGGAATCCTCCTGCCTCGGTCTCATAAGCTACTGGGATTACAAGTATGCACTACCATGCTGGGCTTGAAATTTTTCTTATACGTGAATTTTTAAAGAATTAAAGAGTATTTATTATTATTAATGTATAGAAAATATTTATGATTCATATCAACCAGTAGTACAGCAAAGTGGAGATTTAAGTAAAACATTGTTTATTAAAAGAATTAAATCTTTTCTAATTGGATAATGTGCCTTAGTTTTAGAATAGGTCACTTAGCTAATAAAGTATTAAAACATTCCTATCAAGCAACTCAGATGCACAGAAACGTGAAAGAGTGGTAGCATGAATTAGGAGACAACAAGAAATATAGAGAGACTGAAAAAGAAAGGAGTCAAGGACCGAAGATGAACTCTTCCAAAAGGGAAAATAGTTCATACATAAAAAGCTCACAAATAAAAATGGGAATAATAATGCCTCATATAAATTTGTAATAAATCACCAAAACAGACCGTAGGCAGACTTTGAAGAAATTTATCCCCGAAAATGAAAATCGAAATGTGGAAAATTGGTATCTTAAGATATCTTCTTTGTGATATTGTAAAGAAAACTCACAGGATAAAAATGAAACAACTTGATGACATAAAACTGAATTCCCAAAGCTGTGTTGAGAAAGTATGACATTTTTATGTTTGAATTAAGTTGGAGATACTAGCTAAACTAAAAAAATGACTTTCTGTTATGTCTCTTTGTTGGAAGCTTATCACATTTGCCCCCAGTAATTTGAAAATAGGAAAATGAGATAAAGCTTTCAATTATGGATTGTTGGTTTGGGTATCAACAATGTTCTATAATATTATTCTGAAAAAGAATTAATTTAATTTGTAGAATTTGATATTTTAGAAACTTTTTAAACTAGTGGTTTCAAAGGACCTTTAAAGCATTAACTAAGCTTTAAATGTTCCTACTACACACCTTTCACAGATGGTTAAGACATAGAATTGAGATGTTTGAATGATTTTCATAAGGAGTCTGTACTTGGCAAAAGTAGAATATAAAAATCCTGATGCATACTTGTCTAACCCCAAGATATTTCATACTCTGAAAAGTGACCATAAAATCCAAAAGAACTTTCTTTATTTCCATCTCTTTGTAGAATAAGTCAGGTCTTTATTATGTTATGCCTGGAGGGGAACATAGGGAATATGGTTACTATCATAGTTAATGATCATCAAATAAATATGGTAAAATAACTATTTTATAAATAAATATTGAAATAGGATTTGCCTGCTGACAACTGAAAAATAGAATGGGAAAATGACAATATTTCAATGTTCAGCTTGGTTCTGGTCAGTAGAGAATTATTTTGGTTTTCTATAGCACTCTCTAAATTACTAAAATATAATGCAGTGTTTGGTTTTCTAAACACTCTCTGAAGAGGATCAGCAGAAGCAATTTCATGAAATTCTACACTTTGAAAAAGCATAGTATTCTCTAAATATTTAATATATTATTTCTATAATTTTTTTTAATATCTTGGAAAATAGAATGCCATTGTAACCTGATTGACAAAAAGTTCTTTAGAATTAGAATAATTATGTCTCATGCTTTTATAATCATGCCATAGTATATTCTATTCTCATGTATAACTAAAAAGAACTGATAAAAATAAAAATAAAAAAGTTCTTTAGAGAAAATATTAAATATTACAACAGAAAATGGATAAATAATATAATGGGCAAATTTCCAAAGAAAAATTCATACTGCCAGTGAGCATGTGAAGAAAAAGTTAAATTTTAAAATAATGAGATTAATTATTTTTTTTAAGCTAAGGAAATAAATACATGCATATTGTTATGTATATGTAATTCAATACTTCCTATATAACATCCATTTTAGTGATATATTTTGTGTTTATGATTATATTATATATGGGACAATATAAGCCTTCCTAGTGGGAATATAACTTGTTGCAAAGTTTCTGGAAAGCAATTTTTCAATGTACAGAAAAATCCTAGAAATATATCTCATATTTCATGTAGCATTCGCATGTCCAGAAATTCATCCCAAATGAATAATTCCATGACTATATTAATATAAATGAATGTTAGAAAAACATTTATTACAAATGTTTACAGTACTAAAAGGTAGAAAGCTGATTAAATGTTTAATAATTTCCTTAGAAGTTGTGGCAATTTTATACCTTATTGTGAACATTTAAAATAATGAGGAAGAATCTTTAATGATGATAAAACATGCTTACAATATTTTGGTATTGTAATATTTTAAAACCACTACAAAATATTTATTACATTCATGAAAAAGAAAAATGAATATGAATGTTGATTATGTCTATGTGTAAGAATTAATCATTTAGTATGTTGGTATTTTATTTTATTAATTTTCTGCAATGCTCTCGTATTATTTTTTAAAGTTTCAAAAAAAGATGTTTATTATTTATTTTTCACATTTTTTAGAATTGAAGTGTATTTTCAAGAAACTCTTGAATGTTTTCACTCCTTTTTGAACTTTTTTTTCTGGTACTGGAGATTGAACTCAGGGGCACTTGAACACTGAGCCACATCCCCAGCCCTATTTTGTGTTTTATGTAGAGACAGGATCTCACTGTCCTACAATTAGCACCTCACCATTGCTGAGGCTGGCTTTGAACTCGAGATTCTCCTGTCTCAGCCTCCCTAAACGCTGGGATTACAGGCTTGTGCCACTGCGCCCAGCTCTTTTTGAACTTTTTTAAAAAACAGAATTCACACAAAGTTGCAAATAAAATGTAAGGAACATTCCATATATCATTCATCCGATCTCCCCTAATGTTCACATCTTGCACAGTTATATATGCATCAGTGTGTGTTTTTGTGTATGGGTGTGTGTCTGTGCCATTTTTCACATTCAATATTCTATAATTAAAACACTATGAAAATACATAACTATACCATCACCAACATCATAATTTCCTTTTGGTACCTTGTTATGTCTATATAATCCTCTGCCCTTATCACTGGATAACTACTAACCAGTGTCCATCTCTATATTTATGCTATTTTTTAAATATTATACAAATAGAAGTACACAGTATATATAGCTTTGAAATTGTCATTGTTTTACTCAGCATAATTTATTTGAAGTTTATTAAAGTTGTAGTTATCAATAATTCCATATTTTATTGCTGGTTAGTATTCTGCTGTATAGATGTAATACATTTGCTCAACCATTCACCAGAGATATGTAAGTATGTTCCAGTTTAAGGATATTATACATAAAGTTACTGTGAGCATTTGTGTGTTAATTTCTGCATGAAAATTATTTTTTACTTATGTGGGATAAATATCCAAGAGTATAGATTCTAGATTATGTGTCAAACAATTTTCCTGGTGATTATATCATTTAACATTCCCACCAACAAAATATGATTAATCAAGTTTCTCCACAGCCTCACCAGCAGTTGATTTTATCCCTATTTTTAAAAAATATTTACACATATTAATAGGTGGACAATGGTATCTTGTGATTTTAATGCATTTCTCTAATGCTAATGATGTTAAGTATCTTTTCACTGTCATTTGCATTTCCTCTTATGTGAATTAAATATCTGTTTATGTCTTTGGCCCATTTTCTTGACTGAATTGATAGTTTAATGTTGAGCTTTAAGAGTTTTTATATGATACTTCTTTTGAATATGTGGTTTTCAAACATTTTTCTTTGTAATTTGATTTCTTCATCTTGTTAAGGGGATTGTCACAAAGCAATTTATAAGAATTTTAAGAGGTACAAATTATAAACATTTCCTTTTATCTATTTTACCTGTTTTGTTAAGTCTAAGAAATATTTTCCTAGTCTTAACTCTCAAAGACTTTTCTTAATATATTTCTAAAAATATTACTGGTTTACCTTTTACATTAAGTCCAAAATCCACTGTAATTTAGAATTTGTTGGAATTACATCAAAGTTCTTTTCTTTTGCTCATAGATGTCCACGTTCTTGAGTACTATTCACTAAAATGGCTATACCCCTTCCAATAAATTGCTTTTGCACTTTTTCAAAAATTTATTAGTATATGTGAGCCTATTTCTGAGTTTTCTGTTCTCTTCTATTGATCTATGTTTATTTTCTTTTTAAAATAATAATATAAAATAAAATATAGATTGTTTGGAGAATCTTAGTACTCAAGAACCTCAGAACCTCAGTACATTAGTCATGCAAGTGTTAAAAATCCTGCTGGTGTTAGTTTTAATTATTACTAAAGAGCTATAATATAAACATTCACTTCAGCATGGGGAGGAATATATAGTCCTTTTTGACCAATCAGCTTAAAGGTCAATCTGCCATGGCCTGTTCATGCAAGCGAGCACCCTATACCAAATATAAGCAGTCATGCCTTGTCCACAAGCATGGAAGCAGGAGGTAACCAATGAGATAGGTTTCCTTTTCTCAGGAGCTGGCATATAAATCGCCCTTAGGAATGCCCTACAAGGGAGAACATCATGGAAGGATGGCATGGCAGAGGAAAGGTGCTGAGCTCTGGCAGCTACGAAGCACAGCAGTGGTTCTGGGATGGTGCTCAGGAGAGAAGATAAACCCTTCCCAGTCATGCCTCCAGTGACCTACTTCCTCCAACTAGGTCTCATGTCCCAGTAGTCCATTCAACCATCACCATAAATGGATTAATGTATTGATGAGGTAAGAGCCCTCACAATCCAATCACTCCCAATTCCCACCTCTAAATGTAAGAGACTTTGAGAACATTAACAATCCAAATAGAGAGGGTCACCCTCTTTGCTACCCTGAGTTTAGAGCCTGCATAGGGAAATCAGTGGTGCCATAATGGATCTAGGTTTTAACAAGAAGTTCCTGGAAATGAGACAGGAATATGGAACCTGATAACTTCTCTAAATACCTCAAGTTGACTAGAAACTCTACACAGGTGTGATAGATTTTGGCAAAACCAAACCATCCAAAACCCACACCCTACAGAGCATATATAAGCATGCATTTATTAAGTGAGGGGGCTAAAATCCTATTCAATTTGATAAAAACAAATCTAGAGATCCAAGAATCTCAAAAATTAAAAAAATAATATAAACACAAATATATCTAAATGAGACACATCTGAGTCAATTGTCAAATGATAGAGAAGGAAAAAATATTGAATGAAACAAGAAAAAAGGGCACATCATATATATAGAATAACAATAAAATTAAAAGCCATATATCTCATCAGAAGCAGTGGAGGCCTATTGCAAAACTGAGACAACACTGAGCAATATTCCATTGTATCTATATATTACATTTTCCTTATCCATTTATTTGTCAATGGACATTTAAAGAAGAAACTTCTACCATATGCAACAACATGGATGAATCTAGAGGACACTGGCTTAATGAAATAAGCCAGTTACAGAAGGACAGCTATTGCATGATTCTGTTTGCATGAGGTCTCAAATTTTGAGTCAAAATTATAAGTCGATATAAGACATAGAGACAAGATGAAGTCCCCAGGATTTGGGTGAAGGGAGAAGTAAAGAGTTGTTGTTTACTGGGATAAAGTGTTAGTGCTGACAAATAAGAAAACAGTGTTTAAAATTTTTAGTTGAATAGTCAACAATTAGTTCTTTGAGAAGTAGACCTGGTGATGGGGAGTAACAGAAGAGGAGCTATTTAATTTTCTTTGTAAACTAAAAATAAATATAAAAATCAGTTATATGTCCATATACTGTTAACAAAACATACAAAAATGAATGTAAGGAAACAATTCCATCCTAAATAGCATCAAAAAAAGTAATTTGTTCAGGAATATATTGAACAAAAGAAGGACACAATGTGTTCCCATGTGATTAACAACATTTTACTGATAAAATTAAATAAATAAATGTTTATTGTTCACAGATCAAACATCTCAATAGATTTGAAGTGCCTCACCCCCTCCTAAATGATCTATTGAAACTATACAATCTGCATTAAATTCCTAGGAACTTTTTAGTAAAATATTAATAAGTTGACTTTAAAAGGTATTTGAAAACAAAGTCTGAGGATCTTGATTTAAAAACTTGCTATAAAGCTATTATAAAGCCAGATGGCCAAAAGGAGGCAAATTAAACTGCTGGATAAGGCTTTATTGGGATGTACGCTCCCAGGTGGGACCAGGAGAATCGCACAAGTGTTCCGTGGTACTGAAAATTTAAAGAGCCCGGTCAGGAAGGGGAAGGCTTAAGGCAGGAAGAGGGGGGTGCTTGAGGTAGGAAGAGAAGGTATCTGGAGTCCTGTGTTCTTTGGAGTTGGTCAGGGGATCCTGCTGAGGTCAGAGTCCTTCCGAGATGAGTCAGGAAAAATCCTCTGATTGGTAGAAGGCGCCATTACTTGTTACATATCAGTGTCTGGTTGGCTGTTCCTTTGTGCATGCGGGCTGCTTGATGCGCCCAAACAAACCTAACAGCTATAGTGATCAAGTGATCGTATATATGTAATTGGAAGAAAAATGAGATAAAAAATAAGCCTTTAAAATTTTGGTCAATCAATGTCAAAACAGTCAGTATTTAATGCATAGTCCATTTGCTAAATAATTCTGAAAGAAAATAATAACCAAATTTTTAAAAACTAAAAAACCCTAATATTCACACTGTGTACAAATTTAATTAGAACTATAAACACAAATGTAAAAGCTAAAAATTTCAAACTTCTGAACAAAACTATAGATGAAAAACTTAAAACCTGAGTTAAGCAAAGAAATGTTAGATGAGACTCCTAAAGCATTCATCATATTTGAAAAAAATCAAAAGTTAGACCTCTTTACAATTATAAATCCTTTGTTTCAAAACACAGGAAGAAAATGAAAAAAAAAAAAAAACAGTCCAAAAATTGGGAGAATATATTTGCACATAATAGCTCTGAAAAGTAATTTGTATACAAAATATTTAAAGAATATAATTCCTGAAGACAAGCAATTTCTAAAAGAAAATCTACACTCAAAAAAGTACAGCCATTTCAATGTTTATAGCAGCTCAATTCACAATAGCTAAACTGGAATGAACCTAGAGGCTTTAATAGATGACTGGATAAAGAAACTGTGGTATATATACACAATGGAATATTACTCAGCAATAAAAGAGAATAAAATTATGTCATTTGCAGGTAAATGGATGGAGTTAGAGAATATCATGCTAAGCAAAGTAAGCCAATCCCAAAAAACCAAATGCTGAATGTTCTCTCTGATAAGTGGATGCTGATCCATAATGTGGGGGAGGACACAGGAAGACTGGAGAAACATTGGTCACAGGAGTGGAAAGGGGGAGGGAGCATGGGGACAGTAAGGATGGTGGAATAGGATGGACATCATAGCCCTAGCTTTATGTATGACTGCATGTATGTTGTGATTCTACATCACATACAACCAGAGAAATGAAAAGTTGTGCTCCATCTGTGTGCAATGAATTCAAATGCATTCTGCTATCATGCATACCTAAGTAGAATAAATTAATGAAAAAATTAAGTAAACAAACAAATAAATAAATAAAAATGATTGAACACACACAAAAAGTTGAATAGACATTTCTCCATAGGCATACAAATAACAGAGACATGTAAATCAACATGTTTCATATCATTCATCAGTAAAGAATTATAAATTAGAACAAAATGCCATAATGCTACATATAAATAGAAGATTAATAATAAAATAAATGGTTAATATAAAGAACTAGGTAGGAATAAAATAAATTGGAACTTTCATGGTTTGCTGAGATAGTGTTTAATTGTATAGTCACTTTGGCAAATGTTTTGTCAGGTTTTAAAGTTAAAAAAATCTACCATATGACCAGCATTTTCACTTCTAGGATTCTATCCAAAAGAAGTGAAAATACCTCTCCCCACAAAGATTTAGAAACAAATATTTTAGCTGCATCTTTTGTGATAGCTCAGATCTAGAAACAATGCAACAACCCATCAGCTGGTGAATGCATAAACAAAATGTTGTCCGTCATGGAGTGGGATTCTCCTTAGCAATTAAAAGGATAACATACTGATTGATAAATGCTATAACATATATGAGTCTTAAAAACAGGTTAGATATCAAATATTACATATTGTATGATGTTGACCATGTGAAATCTCTAGAAAAAGGGAGATTATTTATAAAGACTGGAAAGTAGATCAGGGTTGCCTAAAGACTTGGGTATGATTAAGAACCACTGCAATCAAGCTAAGTGTTGTAAAGTGATAGAAATAATGAAAAACTAGTTAGTGGTGATGGTAGCTAAACTTTACTAAAATCATTAAATTGAAAATTTTCTATTGACATAATTTTGTGAGATAAATATATGCAGTAAATTAGACATCAGTAAACATAGTTTTAAAAAACTGTTATGTAACTTTTTCACTAGAAATTATCATTAGAAGAAAGTAAACAGGAGTCCTCGATTATAAGACTAGAGAAGCAGGAATTACACAAATTTTTACTTTTATTTTTGATTTTTCAATTTTTTCTAATTTTAAATATTTTATTATGTTATTTTTTCTTATTTTTAATTGTTGTATTATAATTGTACATTATGGTGGGACTCATTGTTACATATTTGTACATGCATACAATATAACAATACAATTTGGCAAATACCATTCTCCAGTATTTCACCTTTCCCTCTTTTTCTCTCCACTAACACATTCCTCTACTTTACTAATCTTGCTTTGATATTCATAAGATCCCCCACACCTCTATTTTTTTTT
>PVHX01025385.1:0-22468 GCA_004024805.1 Geosciurus inauris | reverse complement strand
ATAAACTTTTCCTTCCCTAAAATTGTTCTTGTCAGGTCTTTTAGTCACAGCAGCAAAAAAGTTGACTAAAACACTTGGCAACTTAGTGAAATGCTGTGTCCCCCCAAAGAGGGGACTTGCTTGGGATGCATCTCAAGGGTAGAGCACCCCTGGGATCAATCCCCAGTATTTCGAAAATAAACAAACAAACAAACAAGTAAACATGAATAAATACTATCCTTTGTTAAGAGGTTATATACAAGTTATATAATATACAAGTATATAATATACAACTTGTATATAATATACAAGTTATATTTCAAAAAAATACTGTTGCTTGAAATGATTAAATAATCACAAGTAAGTTGGTCTAGCTTTTGATACGATGAAAAATACTAAAGTAACTACATTACTGATTTGAAGAGAGAATTCAGTCACTTAAAATTTAAACTGAAGCTGGGCATGGTGGCGCAAGCCTGTAATCCCAGCACTTAGGGAGGCTGAGACAGGAGAATCACAAGTTCAAAGCCAGCCTCAGCAATGGCGAGGCACTAAGCAACTCAGTGAGACCCTGTCTCTACATAAAACACAAAGTAGGGCTGGGGATGTGGCTCAGTGGTTGAGTGGCCCTGAGTTCAATCTCTAGTACCAAAAAAAAAAAAAAATCGAACTGAATCAGCAATTCAGCAATGTATTAATAATTTATCTGTCCAACTTCATCAGTATTGTGAAATGAAGGGATAATGAGAAAGAATTTAAGTTTGAATGGTGTCTTACAAATATGAGTTCTAATTACTTGTTTGACATTTTGATATTTATCTAAAGTCAATGGACAAAAGAAAAATTTGCTCTCAAATAGACTATGATAATGATTATTTCTTCTTCAGCATCCAAACTTGTAAATGGCGAGCCTTTCCCCAGGAACTTAGGAGAACGGTGTCCTTGATGAACAGCAGGCCCTTGCCTATCTCTACCAGTGGGCTGCTGGTACTAACTGAAGGTTACTAGAATGAGCAGCCTTGCTAACACGTCGCAGCCAACTGTTGTCATCATGTATTAGGAGACTTTCCCTTAAATCACCTGGGGACAAATTGGCTTAAAGATTGCATCAATCTTATAAGTGACTTTGCATAGAATGTTATTAATTTGCAGAGGTCACTAATGATAGAAAAGTACCACCTTTTAAAAGTAGAGCACAGAAAATGAATAGAATGGAAATTCTTAATGCTTTTTTTTTTTTTTTTGGTACCAGGGATTGAACCCAGGAGCACTTAACCGCTGAGCCACATCCCAGCCCTTGTTATTTTTTATTTTGTGACAGGGTCTCACTGAGTTGCTTAGGACCTCGCTAAGTTGCTGAGGCTGGCCTTGAACTTGTGATCTTCCTGCGTCAGCCTCCCAAGCCACTGGGATTATAGGCATGTGCCACTGCGCCTGGCTTCTTAATCAGTTCTTTGAACTATGTATTTGCTATTTGTAAATGTTGTATGTCATAAACCCTTTTATTGGTTTTATTTTTAATATGGGGTATTGGTTTATATTTAATATAGGGCATTTAACTTAATGTATGTTATACTTAAATTATTTTTTCTCTGAACAATTATTTATTTAGAAGCTTTGTTATACCAGGCACTATGTCAGCTAAAGAAGATATAAAAATGAATGGACAGGTTGAATAGTTTTGCTAAGGAGTTTGTAGTCAAATGGAATGGGAGTGGGGGAGGTAAAAAATTACAAGCAATTATGAATAAAAGTGATATATTAGTGTTCTCCAGAGAAACCAACCAATAGGAGATGTGTCTGTGTGTGTGTGTGTGTGTGTGTGTGTGTGTGTGCAGGAAGGGAAGGAGTGGGGAGAAATTGGATTTAAGGAATTGGCTCATGTAGTTTATGGTGGCTGACACGTCCAAAATTTGCAGGTAGGCCAGCAGGCTGAAGATCCACAGAAGGACCAATATAATAGTTCAGGTCAAAGGACACTAGGCCAAAGAATTTCTTTTTAGGAAAAGTCAATCATTTTTCTATCAAAGTCAGACTGGACTGGGCATGGCAGCACACTCCTATAACCCCAGTGGCTTGGGAGGCTGAGGCAGGAGGATTCAAAGTTCAAATCCAGCCGTAGCAATTTAGTGAGGCCCTATGCAATCTAGTGAGAACCTGTCTCAAAAAATAAAAAGGGCTAGGGATGTGGCTCAGTGGTTTAGCACCCCTGGGTTCAATCCCTGATACTAAAAAAAAAAAAAAAAAAAATACTTCCCAGAATAATTTTTGTTTTTTGGTACCAAGGATTGAACCCAGGGGTGCTTAAACACTGTTCCAAGCCATATCCCCAGCCCATTTTATTTTTCGTTTTGAGACAGGGTCTTGCTCAGTTGCTTAGGGCCTGGCTAAATCACTGAGGCTGGCCTTGAATTTATGATCCTCTTGCCTCAGGCTCTAGAGCCTTTGGGATTACAGGTGTGTACCACCATGCCCATCCAGAATAATGTTTGATCAAATATCTGGACGCCATAGCCCAGCCAGGTTGATATACAAAATTAGCCATCACGAGTTGAAAACCTATCAACTCAGCCCAAAGGAAAGCCCAAAGGAAAACCCAAAGGAAAGCCCAGACGTATAGAGAGGTCAAGGTGATCAAGGTGGTCAAGATGTTCAGGGTGGCCATGGAAAGGAGCGTAATAATTTAATAGGAATTAGGTGCACACGTGGGTGTGTGCGTGCGGATACAGCAGGATGTGTCAGGGCGACATTTGGGGGAAAGGAAGGCAATTGCTCTTTATATACAGAGGGGTGAAGAATTTCCAGTAGAGGGGGTATTCTGGGGAAGGACCCCCAGAGACTCAAAGCGAACATGGCATGTTTGAGGGTTTTAAAGTATCTCAATAACTCTGTGGCTTAGCGAGTGAAAGAGAAGAGGGAGAAAGGGATAAAAAGCAAAACTTCAAAGGTAATCAGAAACCAGATTCCAAAAAGTCTGATCCTGAATTTGTATTTAATTCCAAGGGTGAAAGGAGCCTTTGGATAGGTTTAAACTGGGGCATCGTGTAGGCTAGTAGAATTTGTGAGTTCTGTTGATATCACATATGAAATTCAGCTTCAATTGTATTGTTCCTTAGTGAGCTTTTTTCCCAACAGGTATTAATCAACCTGGCCCGGGGTATTAGGTGCTCTGTGAGCTGCTGGAGACACTAGGCCTCTAGTGAGATGCTTATTTCCCTGCAGCAAGGAGAGTGGTTTGCTGACAGCGGAGCCGGAGCCGCTCTGGTCGCAGGCTGTGCTGATAAGAGGTGGATTGCTGCAGTGAGGGTGGATGGCAGAAAGCACAGCCTTCCCCGCATCGTTTTTACATCTGTGGAAACCTCCTCTTTAACATTTTAAGAACCTGGGGAGTTATTCTTGCGACTTCAGAAGACCAGGTTTCTGAAGCATTTCCATAGGTATCAGACTTAAAACTTCAGCAACACGCTAGCACACAGCTTGGCTCGTACCTTTATAATCTGTAGTTATGAACACCCTGAGAAATAAGTGTTCCTGTCTCAGGGAGCCGGCCTCCAGCTGCTGTTGTGAAGCAATGGCTGATGTTACTCGCTCCTTGGAGTGCTGGCCAGGAACCGTCCTCAGATATGAGCCCCTTTGTGTTAGCCTCAGCCAAGGACGGCTGCCCAAGTTCACGGATGTGCAGAGGCATGCTCTGTCCAGGGATTGACCTGTGTGGGAGCGCAACCACCAGGCCTTTCACCTGAGGAGTGTTCTGAAGCGTTGTCTTAGTTTCAGAGCTCCCCGCAGGGTGAGCCAAGACCCTCGCTGGGACCACATCAGATGTGTTTCTCTAACACAGCTTCCCTCTCTTCCCTTCCTCTGCTCCTGGACCCAGTGCAGTGTGAAGTTCACTCTGTTCTGCAGGGAACTCAGCCTGCAACACTGTCATCTACCCAGTTTACTCAAGCCAGAAGTCCAGAAAACCCTGACTCCATGCTCCCTTTACCCTGAGCGGCCTCCATATCCCGTAGATCCTCAAGTCCGTGTTTTCCATTCTGGTTGCCACCGTTTTACTCCATGTCACTAAGGTCTGTCCTCCAAGTTAACTGTTAAGGTAACTGCTCACCTTCCTGTCTTTCCCTTTGTCTCTGTCAAAGTGACTTTCTTCTTATAATTCTATTATGTTTACTGGACTTACTGACGTATAGTTGATGTACCATATACTGCATATATTTGAAGTGTACAAGTTGATAGATTTTGACGTGTGTACAACTATGAAACTAGGATCACAATCAAGATGATAAATATCCATCAGTAAGTGTATTATTTTTAAATTATAGAAACTGTGCTAACTAGTTAAATATATATATTCATACATTTTGTGTATATATTATGTATATAATTATAGACACACACACAAGTAAAAACAAATTTTCTCTACCCTTCCTTGGGTTAAAATTCAAATCTTAAAATTCAAATCCAGATAGGTTTCTTTATTGTCTTAAATGTATTTCAATGACCTCTAAATAAGAACAGAGATATTTGCTCAAAGGCCTGGGGGGTCTGCCACCCATCTGTGTGGGCGAACCCTAAAACCATGTGAGACCCTAAAACCTAAAATCATGTGAGACCTTGTCTTAGGCCTCTGAGCCTTTGCTGTGCTCTTTCCTTTGCCTCTCTTGCTCTTTTCCACCTTGAATTTTCTTCAGACCTGATATTTGATTTGAATGTTTTCATTTAATACTTCTTTAAAATTAATATTTTAATAATTGATAGTTAATGATTATTGAGTGCTTGCTTTTTGTGGGGTCTGTGCTTTACATACACTATATTTTTTAATCCTCATAAAAATCTGTAATTGATATGGCAACCTTATGTTGAAGATGGCAATCTGCTCCCCCAGATGGTGCAACTCTCAAGTGGAGTTGCTGCCTTTAGGATACAACTACCCCCTGAATCCTTAGACCTAGCTGACTCTCTTCTTTCACCAAAACTTTAGTCAAGTTCTGCATCCACTGCTTGAATAGACTTGACCTTGGGCTTCCATCTCTGTCCTTGTAAAATCAGTTTGAGCAAGAATCCCTCATTTAGCAAAACCTCTCCCCTTTTATATATGACCACCTTCCATATCTTGTGCCCTTGGCCTGCCTTCAGCAGTACAGGAATCCCATCAAGGTGGTTTCCTTGATGTTTCCTCTCAGTTTCCATCTGCTCCCCGCCATCCTTGGTCCTTGGTTAGGAGTCTGTACTTTCCCTTGTTGGAATCTAAATGGAGTCTAGTCTCTTTCCCACAATGCCATTTGACATTGTAGTGGTCCCTGTACCTATCACCATGGCCTGCCTCGCCATCTTTAACAGGTATCCAAGTGATTTCCTCTTTGACAGACCAAAGCGAGTTACTGGTTATAGGCTTTCATCTGTGATGTCCTGCTGTTTTCCTTTATTGTATTCATTGCCCTCACTGTTGGGTATCTGACTTCCCTGAAAGCAGAAGCTGTATGAAGACAGAGACCACGTGTGCTCTGCCTCTGTGCCAGCACCTGGCGTGTGGCCGTGTGTGTTACATACTTCTTGAATGGATGCTGAATGGATGGACAGTGACCTCCATTGCACTTGAAGAGTAAGTTAGTGGCAATAGTTGGGATTCCCAAGTCAGAAAGCAAGCTTGAATCCAAATTCTGCCAGCCTGTGATCTTTATTGGGCTTTAACTTCTGAGTCTCCTTTTCTTCATTTTGAAGTATAGATAGTAGTACTTTCCTCCTTACAGAATTGCTTTGAAGAATGATAAAGTGATGTGGACCAAGTTCCTGGCACAGGATAGGATACATCTTTTCGTTTTTCTGTCATTGAATATAAAGTATATCAAAACTTGTTCTTTTTAATCCTTTACTGTGCTATACAAAGTATATGGTAGTCAAATAAGTAGTGACTGTTGCTTTAATTAGAACATTTTTATTGACATGTATTAATTGCACATATGAAGGGGATTCGGTGTGACATTTCAACATGTACATACAGCACGCTCTGGTCAAACTGGAGTAATTCTCATTTTCCTCTCCTTATCATTTATTTGGAGCCTCTGTGCTCTTCTCTTCTAGGTCATTCATAAAATACCTAAGGAATTATCGTAAACCCCAATTATCTTGTCACTGCACAGGGGTCCAAGCAGGTCTCCAGCAGCAGAGGAGGCCTTTACTCTGACCTTCCAAGTTCTTATCCACGTCACGGAAAGGAATTGAAGGATACATTAGGTATGAGTGGAAAAGCACACCCTTGAGAATGGAGCGCAGGTGATCTCGAGTGGAAGTGGGTCACCTCTTCTTGTTCTGGGGCTTAACGTTCATAAATGGAACAGTAGCAGGTGGGCTGCACTGGAGTGCGGCAGGGCCATGTTATGTAACTTCATGCCAGGTTTCCTTGCACTTGCACGTGGCCTACCTGTGTTCACAGGCTGTTACGTTGCGTGTCCATTGACGCCTTCAGTCTCCACTCGGGGCTGTGTCTTACTGTTGTAAGGAGGCTGGGTCATTTCCCCGTTGCCACAGTCGTTACTACTCCCCGTGGCAGTGTTTTCTCCAGATGCATCCTGGTCATCTTGTGGTTCTGATGGTTTTTCAGCCAACTGGCAAGCTGTGGGCAAGATGCAGGTGCGAGGACACGACTGGTTGCTCACGAGCTGTTTGTTCTGCATTCTCAGGGCTTGTGGGCATCTCTCCTTTGAGGCTCAGTGCTCTCCTTGCATTCCTGAATTCCTGTCTCAATCTGTTTATACTTCAGAGCATCGGAACTTGTCCCTTCTAACTGTGTTGATGCCCATTATTTAACCTCCTTTCACCCCCACGACCCTTCCCAGCTTCTGGTAGTCACTCGTCAATGTTCAGCCAACTTGTTTCTGCTTCCACGTGAGAGAGCACCTGCAGTGTTTACCTTTTTGTGTTCTGTCTGGCTTGTTTTCCTGGTCATAATGTCTTCCAGATCCATCCATTTTGCTACAAATGACAGGATTTCATTTTTTTAATTTATTTTTTTACATGATTTAATTCTTATGGCTGATTAATATTGCACCTAGGTTAATTCCATATCTTGGCCAATGTGAACAGTGTCTCAGTAACCACAGAAGTGCAGGAATCTCTCTGATATGCTGATGTTATTTGCTCTGGTTATATACCTAGAAGCAGGACAGCTGAATCATATGGTAGATCTAGTTTTGCTTTAGTTATTACTGTTAAAAGATAAACAGGCACAGTGAAAGTTTAACAAGTTCATTTGAGCATTCAGTGATTCATGAGGCAAGCGGCACCAGACCGTAGTCAGCCCAGCTCTCCACAGAGGTGCACCAGGGGAAAACTTTCATAAGGCATTGGAGCAAGCAAGACAAAGAAAATGTTCCATTAAAGTGGAAGACATTGCTTGGCAAAGGCTCTAGGTAGCGTTAGTGTCTTCCAATCAATTGAGCTTAAGTTTCATTTTCTGAGCTGAAGTTTCATTTTCCTGTTTATATTGAGTTTGGCTTCAGCTTGCTTATGTAGGAACTCAAGGTGCTGGAGCTTTCTCAGCTAATGGCCTCCTGATTAATTATTCTAACAGTGTATTAGTGCCAGGAAGAATTTCTGTGGGGCTAGGGATATAATTTCAGTCTCTTTACAAGTCAAGGGATAAATAAGGCGAAGTTCTTTTAATCACCATTTCTCAGCAGAGTGGGGTTTTTCCTGGCTGCTCAGGGGTGGAGCAGAGCCAGCTTCCACCCTGCCAGATGATGTGGAGTTCATGCTGCCAACAAGGCACATAGACCACAGACCTGGGGTGGTCAGGGTTCATTGAGTTGTAGTTTCCAGTCTTGTCTCATTTATTATAGTGATTCTCTACCTTGCTGACAGAAACAGCATCTGAGGAACTGTTAAGATGATGGGTTCTTTGCCTCCACCCTCCAGACTTTTTGATAAGAGTGTGAGGTGGTCCTTAGATCTTGTGTTTTCAAAACCATTATTCATGAGATTCAGATGTGCAGACATTACAAAAGTGCTGTCCCTGTTCACAAAGATGACCTAAAGAAAACTGAGTTCATCTCTTGTTTGATTTTTGGCTCTGCATAATATGAATTTATTTGCCCATGTCATCTCTCCTGCGAAATGCAGGCTAGAGCTCTGTGGAGAGGGCCAAGTGATGCTTTATGCATGCTGATGCTTTTGGGAGTAAAGTTGGGCTGGTAGAAAAATAAGTGTGTGGATGGAATGTGCGTGTATACAAGCTACTGTGTGATCAGAAGCATACCTGATAGCATAAGCTACTTGGGCCTGCAGAATTCCAGGCCAGGAAAGGGTGAAATAGAATTGCTTGGCAGAAGCTAGGCGATGACACATGCCTGTAATCCCATCAGCTCAGGAGGCTGGGGTAGGAGGATCATGAGTTCAAAGCCAGCCTCAGCAAAAGTGAGGTTCTAAGCAACTCAGTGAGACCCTATCTCTAAATAAAATACAAAATAGGGCTGGGAATGTGGCTTAGTGGTCTAGTGCCCCTGAGTTCAGTCCCTGGTACTCAAAAAAAAAAAAAAAAAATTGCTTGGCAGATAATTTATCAAGTATGCTGTTCATACAGAACTATCATTTCTTTACTGATGTGCAAAATAAGTATTGATAGGTATCATCTTGTACAGAGTGGCCCTGTTGTCATCTATCCTGTGGGCAGTCCTCTGGCTTCCGTGGAAACTGGGAATGGGTGGTGGAATAGAGAGAGTGAGTGTCTCCTCTCACACAAACAGAAATGCATTATGAATCCTGCTATATCTCATGTTCCCCACAGGCCCTTGTGTTAAAGGCTTCACCGGCCTGCAGCACTGTTGGTAGGTGTTGGAACCTTTAAGAGGTAGGGCCTCATGGGAGGAAGTCGGGTTACTGAGGGTGTGCCCTTGAAGGAGATATTGGGATCCTGGCCCCTCCTCTTTCTCTCTCTTTTTTGCTTCCTGGCTGTCACAGATGAGCAGTTTCCTCTGGCATGTGCTCCTGCCAAGATGTACTGCCTTGCACAAGACTAAAAGCAACAGGGTCAGCTGATCATGGATGGAAACTCTCAAACCATGAGCCAAAATAAACCTTTTATCTTTAGAAGTTGTTATCAGGTATTTTGTCAGGTATTTGTCACAGTGATGGAAAGCTGACTAATACAACTTCTAAATACAAATGTACAGATTTTTAATAGCAGGAAATGCACTGAATGCAGAACAAAAGAATTTATAATAAAAAGCTTTTCTCCTCAGTTTGGAGATGTGTAATAAAACATATTCATTGCATTTTATGTAATCAGGAATTTATTGGTTGCTGTGTTGGAAAATTTTGGCCCTAACATTAAATCCAATCAGCAAGTGTTATTGAGTACCTGTTGTATATAGAAGAGTCTTTCTAAACATCCAGTGGAAATAAAAACATTGGTACTTTACTTTGATTCTAAGTACATCCAAAACTAAATGTTTTACAAGCTAAAGTTTTCTCAAATTTGTTGTTAGTGTCTGCTTTTAGTATGGAGGGTATTGTGACCTATTGCTCAAGTCTCAATTATGCTTTGTAATTTTTACATTTACAGTTGTGAGGTGTTTTTTTTTTGAGGGTGCTCTGTGCTGTGGCAGATGATTGAGTCATAGCACGGGCTGTTAACAGGACTTCATGGGTGATTCAGTACCTCATGGAAAGGCATGGATTCAAGCTCTGACGCCCACCTGCCACACACACCTTTAGCTTTAAATCTATCTTGTGGTCAATTTTTTTCATGACTGATATGAAACATTTTTCCCTGGGAAAAAATATTAAACTGATGCTGAGTTAAAATATCAGGAAGAAACAAATAACTAAAAATAACAGGATATGATCAACAGTTTTGATTCATAGCCTATTTTTATCCTCTTCTGGAATCTGAGTACCCAGATTTTTCCTTGTATTTTCAGAGAAATACAAGCAAAAAATGAGATTGCAGTTTTCAGTTTTGAAACTCTTTACTTTTTAATTTTTAGCATTTTTGAAAGATGGTCACTTGAGAAGTTGATCTATTAGTGCCTGCTCTCGTGAAGTCATTTCTCCTGGCTAGTCACTGGCATACTTAAAGGCTTGTAGTTGATCTTATAGAGCATTAATAAAGTCACTACTGTTTTGTTTAAAAAAAAAATCCATCTCTTACAGCTACTTGTGGAAATATTTATGATACAGAGTCTTGATTTGAAGGTATTCCACCAAATCAACCAAACAAAGCAAATGGAAAAGAATGAGCGGAAACATGGTAATAGGATGGCAGAATGTTGGTGATCATTTGAATCCCATGCCGTGGGTACATGGGATTCATTGTATTCTCACATTGTATGAATTTTTAAAACTTTTCACAGAAAAATGTTTTTAAAAAGTTTTTCTCCATGACACACTCTACACCATATTTTTGTTTCACTCTCTTTTTAGAAATCTTTGTTTGGACAAACCTTCTGTCGTGTTTGGTTCCGCCTGCTAAAATACAATACCACAGGGTGGCTGAAACAGCAGACATTTACTTCTGACAGTTCTGGTGGCTGGAAACACAAGATCAGGGTGCCGGCCAATTCAGTTCCTCCCAAGGGCTTCTTTCCCAGCTTGGAGAGACAGATGGAGACAGATACGTCACATCTCTTCTTGTAAGGCACTAATCGAATCATGGAGGCTCCCATGATCTCATCTAACCCTAATTACCTCCTGGCAGTCCACCTCTTAATACCATCAGGTGAATTTTGGCAGGAGCAAACACTCAGTGCATAACACCTGTTCCAGACATGCATCTAGAGTATACATAGTGGTAGTACCTCTTCGTTCTTTGTTCAAACATAAATCCAGCATCCCCTTTGTTGAATAATGTGTGCTTAGCATGTGGTGAAGTTGCTGCTGACACAAGGGGAGCACATGGTCTGATCTCTATGAGCAAGTAAGTCACTTTTCTAAGGTTTTTCATTGTTTTTGCAGTGCCAAGCATGGGTCCTGGGCCTTGCACATGCTAGGCAGGTGCTTTGCTGCTGAGCTGCTCCCCCAGCCCCAAGACACATTTATGGTCTTCAGTTTCCTTGTTGGGAAATGAGCAGACTGGATTCAGTGACCTCAATAGTCCTCTTCCAGTTCCATGTTTCTTTGAGTCTAGTTTCTTGGGAAGGACTGTATTGCTAGTGAGAATGTAGAGTGCTGCAGCCGCTTTGGAGAACAACCTGGCACCATTTGTTCAAACTGAGTACTGCATGTGTATACCCTGGTCAGCAATTCTGTTTCTGAGTATGTGTTCCAGAGGAATTATTCTACAGCTATGCAACAGGACACAGAAGGGAATATTCACTCTTTTTCACTTTTTTTGACCTAGCAGTGAGGAACTGTACGGACTGAGTGTTCATCACTGGATGCTTGGATGAATGAGTAGCAGGTGTGATAGATGCACACTCTTCAGCACTGTCCAGCACTTGCAATAGCAGATTACATGGATTTGCAGCCTATAGATATATTTTAAGACTGTAAATTTCTAGTACAAAAGAAGTAAAAGAAGAATGAAATATGTGACACACTACCATTTAATTAAAAATAGGTGCACCTTTCACAAGAACACATCCAAACAAAGAATATCATTAAACATGAGCGTGTATAGTAGGAATTAAATGGAATGGGAGAGAATATGAAGGTGAAAAGGGAATAAATAAGAGGGTAGGTTTGTATGGACAGAAGATGATAATATCATCTAGCAAAATGTCTTTAAAGTCTATCTTTGCTGTAGCCTGTGTCAGAATGGCCTTTCTTTTTAAGGCCATTAAATAATAAGTTAATGAATAAGTTTCCGTTGTATGTATGTGCCATATTTTGTTCCTCTGTTCGTATTAGCTGGCTGCTTGAGTTGTTCCCATTTTGGGGGGTATGGGGGATCATGTGACTGAGCATTGGTGTGCAAACCAGTTTTTGTGTTTGATTGTTGTCTTATTCCTTTGCATGATTTTCAGAAGGCTCAGCATGTATTTACACTGCTGTGATTATTTCTGTAAGTTCTTTCAAAGCTGCATTTTAAAATAATCAGCTGATTCTCATTTTCCAGTATGTTTGGAAATTACTTCCTAGGGTTGGGGGCAGGAGAGTCATTGATGACAGGAAGAAGTGTGGTGCTTATAAGCAGGTTAGATACATCAAAGCTAGTTCTATTAACCCTTATCTGTCAGAGCTGCTCCTGCTGTGAGCCACTACGCAGGCAGAGAGAAGATGAAAGAGATGGGCTAAAATTGTCTAATTCCAAGATGGGCGCGGTGGCGCATGCCTGTAATCCCAGCACATTGTGAGGCTGAGATAAGAGAATCGCGAGTTCAAAGCCAGCCTCAGCAACGGCGAGGAGCTAAGCAACTCAGTGAGACCTTGTCTCTACGTAAAACACAAAATAGAGCTGGGGATGTGGCTCAGTGGTTGAGTACCCCTGAGTTCAATTCCCTGGTACCAAAAACAAACACACAAACAAACAAATAAATAGTCTAATTCCTTTTCCAGGCCCACCATATCTTAGGAAAATCCCTCTTGGGCTCTGCTGTAAAACCAAGCGGACAAGCTTTGCTCAGCACTTCTGTGCACTTGCAGAGGGCCAAATGAGGGTAACTTACTCCATGTGAGAGTAGCTATTGGTTCTCGGTAACATTGTAACTTGTAGAAAATTTCAAGAGTCATCAGTTAATCTAAACTCATCTCTGGTGAACGTTTTAGATTTGTATCAAGGGAATTACATGAGAACTCCGAGGATTAAGCTTGATGACATAAGCAAACTAGAGTTGTGGGAATATCTTCCAGGCAATTTGCTAGCAAACTGCTGTGTAATCTCCTTAAAACAATGCTACAGTGAGTCAGGGAAAAGCAGCATGAGATTTTATGACAAGAGAGATGTACCCATGTGGCTTTATGGAGGAAGAAAAATGTGTGGTCAGTTGATGGTGCATTTCTACTCATTTATAGACACTTACTGAACTGCTATTATGTTCTAGACAGTGTAGGAAGCAGAGGAAAAAACATGTCCTTGAGGTGTGAACTCTCCCATCTGGTATGGGAGACAGATAATAAAGAAGTAGACGAATGACTGTTGTCCCTCCATACCTGTGTGGTTTCTGCATCCGTGAGTCCAACCAATTTGGAATTGAAAGTACTGGGAGAAAAAGATTGCACTGATATGGAACACATACAGAATTTTTCTTTTCATTGTTCTTTACACAATACAATGTAACTGCTAATTACACAGCATTTGCATCATGTTGAGTAGTACAGAAAGTTTGGGGTTGATTTAAAGTATATGGGAGGGTATGCATGGATTATATGAGAAGAAGACACCATTTTATATAAAGGACTTGACTCTCTGCAGATTGTGGTATTCTGGCGGGGGGACTACCCCAAGGGTACCAAGAGATGATAGTACTTATTGGTGATTATTTACATTCTTTTAAGATTTCTATAGATTGTTAGGGTCAATGGTTTATTTCAGCTATGCTCTTACCTATAAAAATATAATTTATAAGCAAATCTTCCTGGAATTCAGTTACTTTGCAAAGTAATGTCCACCTCTTTCTTAAAAACTGAGATATGCAAATACTCATGGGTAAAGAACTGACAATACTAGTTGACAGTTGACAATATAGTTAAGTGTAAACTGGTGAGCATAAGTCCTACCGGCCAGGTCTGTTCACGTGAGAGCAAACTATTCTGTGGGTTTGGGGTCTGAAAGCTTGGGAGATTTTGCATTCCTACACAGGTTTCAGACTTCACCCACAGTTTCTTAAATTGGCTTACCCACTAGTTCACTTTCTTCAGTGTTTCATCCCTCAGAGGGAGTGGGAGGTGAGAACAGGAGGAGGGTGTTATGTGCTTCCAGTGGGCTGCTGGTGCATCAAGATGGCGTGCTGGAAGCCTCAGGATGGTGCTCGCGCCTGAAGGGGAAGCCAAGAGTTGATTTTAATTATTGTTCAGAAAAATGTACAAAGGAAGATTCCTGGATGTGAGAGGTCCTTCATTATCCATACCATTCTGTGGAAAACCCAGGTGCTGTTCTTGGGTGTGACAGATCCCTCCAGGTGTGAAACATGGGTCCCCCTGGCTCTTTTTGAGCTAGGAGTGTGGATGTGTTTCTTTCATTGGGTCATTCTGATGACAAGATTTGGGAAGGTTGTATTCCCAAAATATTTGTTGAAAGAATGACCAATTACAGAAAAGGCAGTGCTGCCTAAAATTTTTAAAAGGGACTCAACCCTATAGGGGAGGAAGCATAGAAAATTGAATAGTATAAATCAGAGTGTTTGTTGAAATGAAATCATTCATTCAGGCTAGATATCATCAAGTATTAACTATCCATTCTCAGATGACAAATGATGTATAAACATAAATAGATTCTTCTTTTGACCACATCAACGGGAAATTTTTGGATGTGTGTGTGTGTGTGTGTGTGTGTATGGCCTACAAGCTTATACCTTACTATTATTGTTATTATTATTTTGGTGGTGCTGGGAATTGAACCCAGGGTCTTGCACATGCTAGGCTAGGCAAGTGCTGTACCACCGAGCCAGACTCCCAACCTGCCTTACTCCCTTTTTAAAAACTTTTTTATCTTTCAAACATTAATTTATTTGAAGGGGCATGAAGAAACTTTTAGAAAATGGGAACTCAGATCCAAATTTTACATAATTATAAAAAATTAACTTGTTTTTTTATGGCATTCACATTTATGTCGAAGAGGATTGCATTTTCCCTATAAAAGAATTTGTAAATAAGAGAAAAACATGTAACAGTAGCCAAATGTTGTCAAGTATGTTGTTATCTGCTTATATAATAAAATCCCAAGTGGGTCTGGGGATGTATGTAGCTCAGTGCCTACCACACTTCAGGCCCTGGGTTCAACCCCCAGCACTGCTAAAAGGAAGAAAAGGAGTGTGTGTGGGAAATGAGTGCACATAGATTCTGTCCCCGCTGGACTGAAGCAATGAGCCTGGAAGCTCATTTAAAAAAGGCCCAGCTCCCAGACGCTCGCCTCCTCGCATTCTTATTCATAAAGACTGCTTTTCTTCCCCATTGTGGGAAACTGGGAAAAAAACTGCTGCCAGCCAACACTATTTAAATCTCTCAGTAAAATTTAAAAGAAGTTGAAAGGAGGATAAAAAACACTCTTCTTTATATAGGTTAAGATCTAACTATTAATTATACAGATAGTTTAAAATCAAGCTTAAGTGTTTCACTTTCAACCTTGCTTTTAAAATATGGTTTAAAATCAGATGGTTCACAAAAATTCCCTTTTCATTTATTGTTAAGTATTGTTGGGTACTGAACCAATCAAAATTGACTTTTACTTTTTGATAATATTAAGTGTTTTTAGGATAATGTTTTTATGTCTTTCTTTTCTCTTAGCACATTGCTTGAATATGTGGCCATGTTTTCTTTTTTACATCTGATCTGGTAGTATTTATGAGCCTGAATGTGTACACTGTGATTTTCTCCACAATCTTAACAACTTTCTCTTGATCCTCTTCCTCCTCTTTGTCTTCTCACCTCCATAGAGTTGAAGGAACTTAGTCATTCTTTCAACACACATTCTTCTTAAGTGCCTCCCTATGTGCGAGGTACTTCTTTTGGCTTTGGAAACCTAACAGTGAACAAAATCTAGACATTCTCTTTTTTGAGAAACCTGCTGAGAGCCTTTAGTCCAAACATCCAGGATAGCATCACTGCCACTGGAGCAAACCAGGATCATCTGCCTCTCGATATGATACACTGAGGACAAACCACTTCTGTGGACTCCCACCAAAATGCATGATCTGAGTGTGATCACAAGGGACCATCAGACAAACCCAAACCTATGGGCCACTACAGAACACCTGGCCTGAGCTCTTAACAAATGTCAAGGTGGAGGGAAACAACGGTTGAGGAGCCATTCCAGATTAAAGGAGGTTAAAGATACGTACTACCGAAACACAACACATGATCCTGGATCGGGTCCTGATTAGAAAAAAATAAAAAGCCATAAAAGACATATTGGGATGATATTTGATATGGATTGTAAATTATATGATAGTATTGCATAAGCATTGTATTTCCATATATATATATATACACACACACAATGTATATAATACATATAATGAATACCTGATATATATAGAGTGTGTGTATATATATACATATATATATATGTATATATATATATACATACACAGAGAGATAGATATACATGAAACATGGAGGAAGGGAAGAAGAAAGAGGGAGAAAGGTAAAGCAAATGGGACTAAAGGGTATAATAGAAACAACTGATGAATCTAGGTAAAGAATATGTAGCAGTTCCTTGATCTAGTCTTGTAAATTTTCTGTAAGTTTAAATTATATAAAAATAAAATATTAACAAAAATTCCCACTCTAGGGGAACTTACCTTTGTGTTTGGGTGGGCAAGTGGGTGAGGTAATGTATCAGACCAGATAATAACAATGTAAGCCAGTAAAAACCATGTTAGATGGTAAATGCTACACAAGTCAAGTAGCACAGGGGCACAGGGAATATTTGTGTGGAGAGTGGCAGTTTCTTAAAATTAACTGTTTTTCAGAGAAGTTTAAGTTTACGGAAAATCTAAATAAGAAGTGCAGAGTTCCAATAGTTCTCTCCCCCAAACACCATGTCCATATTATTACATCTTGTATCAGTGGGATCATTTGTTGCAAATGGTTAATAATGATACATCATTATTAAAGTCCTCCATTTGCATTAGGATTCACTCTCCTGTTTACTGTTTTATGGATTTGCCAAATGTATAATGTTAATTATCCACTACTGTAATATTCTATGGAATAGTTTTCCTGCTTTAAAATCCCCTTTCTCTACCTAGTCATCTCTCCCTTCCTTTTAACCATTGACAACCATCGGATTGGTCATTTTTTTTTTTTTTTACTATTTCTCTACTTTTGCCTTTTCCAGAATGTCATACAGCTGTAATCATTCAGCATATAGTGGTTGGATTGGTTTCCTTAATTTAGAAATATGCATTACAGTTTCCTCCATAGCATTTTGTGGCTTGATAGCTTGTTCCTTTTTATCACTGAATACTATTGTATTATACAAACGTACCTGTTTATTTACCCATTTACCTATTGAGAAACATCTTGGTTGCTTCCAATTTTTTGGCAGTTATGAATAAAGCAACTGTAAACATTCATGTGCAGTTTTAGTGTAGACATATGTTTTCAACTCATTTGTGTAAATAACCAGGAGCACATTGCTGGATCTTATGGTGTGTGTGTTTAGCTTTGTAGTTACCTGCCAAACTGTCTCCCAAATGGGCAGAGCCATTTGGCACTTCTCCCAGCAATGGACAAAAGTTCCTCTTGCCCTGTGTCCTTACCGGCATTTGGTGCTGGAAAGAAAATGGAAATTTAATTTTTATTTCAGCCATTCTGAGGGGTACGTAGTGGGTTCTCATTTTAAGTGCAATGCCCTGATGACGTATTTCACACATTTTCACAGCATCTTTGCCATCTGTACTTCTTCTTTGGCATGGTGTGCATTCAGCTCTTTTTCTCATCTTGTTCAGATGTTTTGCCTACTTGAGGATTATAATTCTAAGTAGTGTATCAGGAAAGGTCTTACTAAAACTCTTCAATAAAGATCTGAGGGGAGTGAGGGAGCAAGCTGGTTGGAACTCCAGGGAAAGAACATTCCAGACAGAAGGAAAGACACCTATAGACGCCCTTGATCAAGGGTGTGCTTGGCGTGTTCTAGGATAGTAGGTGGCCACTGTGACATGAGGAAGTGGCCAGGGGGAGATGGTTGGGAGGTAAGGCCAGAGAGGCGTGGAGGAGTCTTGTCCTGCTCACGTGCCTTGTGCACCATCGGGTCTTTGCTCTCACTGGAGGAGGTAGGAAGCCAGAGGATCTTAAGCAGAACTTGATGCAGTCTGACTTGCAGTTCATGGGCTTGTCCTGGTTGCTGCATTGACAGTGGACCAAAAGCAGGCAGGTGGAAAGGCAAAGACTGGAAAAGCAGGCCAGCGGTGACGGTGACAAAGCCCAGAGTGGAACTGATAGAAAACATTAGAAATGACTGGGTTCTGCATGCCTGTGGGAGATGAGGGATTCGCTGGTGGGTGGAACTGGGCTGTGAGAGACCACAAAGAAATCAAAGATAGGTCACCGTTTTTGTTTCCCCCTGAGCAACTGAAAGAATAACATTGATCACATCTGTCATCACAGATTGGTATGAGGTCCTCCTTCCCCCTTTCTCTCCATTCCTGATCCCTGTTCTCCTTTCTTCTATCTATCTCATTGGCATCTACCCACATCCTTGAAAACTATAAGCGGCTCATGGTATTTTAAGTTTACATTGGTGCTGTGCCATACATTTTGTTTTTTATATTTTGTTTCCTTTTGCATATTATGTCTTCAAGAACTAACCATATAGCTGGATGTGTAAGTTCATTAATTTTGACTGCTCCCTGGTTTTCCACCAAACTCATGTACCACATCTGACAAAGTTATATCCCTGATTATGAACCCCTAAGCTGCTTCCAACTCTCTGCTACTGCAAACAATGCTACAATACACATCAGCATTCGTATTCCCACAATGCCTTGCATGCAAGCTTCTCTAGGTTTCATTCCTAGGAGTGAGTGGGATTGCGGGGACATATTTAGTTGTATAAATAGAGCCATCCTTTATTATCTGTGGGAAGCTGGTTCCAGGACCCTCTGTAGATACCAAAGTCCACAGATGCTCATGTCCCTCAGATAAATGTCACAGTATTTGCATATCACCTACACATCCTCCCATATATTCTAAACGATCTCCAGATTACTTATAATACCTAATACAATGTGAATGCTATATAAACGTTGCTGTGTGTGCGTATGTATCTACACATGTACGTGTATGTCGCTGAGGGGATAATAACAGTAACAAAAAGCCTGTACGATAGGATTCTTTTAAAATGTCTTTGAGTCATCACTGGGCTACCCATGGATGTGGAACCCACATGAAGAAGGCTGGCCATGTGGGAATTGGCTTTCCTATGTGGCTCCATCACTTCAGTTCTAGATAAGCAGTGTTTGAGAGCACCCTTTCCTCACGATCCCAACCCATTCTTTTTCTTTTTTTTTTTCTCTCTCTCTCTCTCTTTTTTGGTACTGGGAATTGAACCCAGGGTGCTTAACCACTGAGCCACATCCCCAGCCCTTTTTTATATTTTATTTAGAGACAGGGTCTCTCTGAGTTGCTGTGGCCTTGTTAAGTTGCTGAGGCTGGCTTTGAACTTGCGATTCTTTTGCCTCAGCCTCCCAAGCAGCTGGGATTATAGGCATGCACCGCTGTGCTTGGCCCTTACCAATTCTTGATATTGTTGAGCCTTTAGATGTTTGTGAAGTGGTATTTTAACTTGCATTTAAACTTATTATTATTTAACTGTTATTTTAACTTGCGTTTTTTGATTACCAGAGAGCTTAAGCATTTTCCCTTAGATTAGTGAGACATTCAGATTCTTCTGTGATCGGTCATTTCATCCTTCATTTAGTTTTCTATTGGATTTCCTGCTTTTAAATTATTGATATAAATAAATTGTATTTTCTATGTAATAATTCTAGAGCTTTGGAGGTGATGAATATATTCTCCTTGGCTGTCACCTGTCTGCCGTCTTAGCTATTCAGTTTGTCACAGTTTCCTCAAATTTTGAGAACTGTGACAAATTTGCTAGAATTTTGGCTGAAAATGTATTATAAATATATTTTATTTTTAGAACAACATACGGATTTTTACTGTTAAGCAGTTTCACATGAACATGGCATATCTCTCTTTTCTGGCCTCTTATGTCTTGAATAGGGTCTTTAATAGGTCAGACTATATTTAGGATCCTTGTGTATGGAAATTATTAGAGATGTACTTAAAGGTGTATTTACAAATGTAAATTGAATATTTGGAAACTATCTACATGTCCAATAATAAAAGAATGGTTAAATAAGTGGAAAGTAGACTGAGGTGTGTGTTAATAGAAAATCACATTAAAATCATGCTTTCATTGATTCTTTGGTACATGAGAAAATATTATTGCTATACTGTTATATCATTGGTCGGTGAGATTACAAGGGTTAAAGTCTTTATTATAAAGACTTTATATAAATATATATGAATATACATGTAAATATTTATATATACATAAATATGTCCCAAATTTTCTGAAGTGAATTTATTCTATTTTTATGATTTTTTTTTTTTTTTTTACAGAAGTTGTTGGAAGCAAGTATTTTTTTTAGGCATTCTCAATTTATTCTGAGCTGTATTTAGGAAAGCAACTTTTTTAAGTTTGTTTTCACCTCTAGTAATTTTTGGTCAGTTCACATGTGTTTTCCAGGTATTGCCATTTCACCTTAAAGAAAGCATCATTTTATTGTTGTTATTTATTTTTGCTTCCACCATTATGTTTATATATCTCATTTCCTTTTGTGGTTGCAACAAGCATTTCCATCATCAGGACAGTAAGGAGACAGGGAGGACCAAGTGAAAGGATATCTTTGTAGAAAAAGTAGACTCTTGGAAGCAGGTAGGTTTTGTGTTTGCTCTGTGTCTCTGTCCAGGGACATTGGGAGAACAGTGTCTGAATCATCTAATGAATCCACCCAGGAATGCATGAAAACTCACATGCGAATTCCCTAGCTGACTAGTACCTCTTTATCTGCTGGACTCCTCACAGTTATGCAGGCCCCTGGACTCAACTAAGCATGAGTAAAAGTAATTTTACAATTCACTTTTTCATGGTACAAATATTTGATAATATGCTTCTACATTCAGAGCACTCTGTTCTAGAGGCATCAAAGATAAAGGGATGAAGAAAACCACCTCAGCCCTGAGGGAGCTTAACAGGACATAGAGCAGGATTTGGCCTTATACTTACCTATCCCAACCCTCAATATTTCTGAACTCCAGCCATCATAGAACTTATTTTCAGTTTTCTTGTGCTGTTCACTTGAAAATTCACTTGGAATTCCTTTTCCTCCTCATCCACACACTGCCAATTCCTCACAGTTACATGTGATGTCTTTGGTCCTCTTACTTCCTCTACCATTCCACCAGCACTTTAAATGTAGCTCAGACCTGGCACATCCTTAATGCTACTTTGTATTTTCAGTCATTTTTCCAAAAGTAAAGGTGGTAGTATGATTACTCTCTGCATGATTACTATCAGATACTGCATTTCTGATCTTAATGGAGATCTTAATGGACAGGAAAAATGGATATTCAAACGCTTACATTTTCAGAGAACGCACCCCACAACATTTGCGATGTTGGTCAGCAAATGGAAAGATTGGGGGAAGTTGTCCTGGAAGCCTTGGGCAAGTATAGGCCCCACCTGTGACCATTTACAAGTTTTTATTAAAGAGATTTTCTCGTTTCATTGAGGCCGAGGGGCTCAATGACTTTAGGAATTAACAGATTGTAATAATTTGGAGACCAAGTGAGTAAACTCATCCAGAACTGAACCAACAGGGCTCAGAATGATCCTGTGCACTGTGCCCTGGGCCAGGATTGTGTTATTTTATTCCACAGGCTGCCCTCCAGTCACCCCACTTTGCACAAAGGTGTTGTGTAGGCCCCAGATTACCCTGGGAGCAGAACAGGCTCCATTTCCTTCAGACTTGCCCTGCAGATTACCTTTGTATCCCAAGATGAGGGGAGTGGGCATGTCAAGGATGTGTCACTGTCCTCAGCAAACAGGCAAGGGCAAAGGTCAGGCAGTCAGTGTAGGTAACAAGTAATGGGGTGCAGAGAGTAGTGATTGGTTAGCAAAGAGAGAACCCTGGGTGGCTAAGGGTCAACCTCCACAATCCTGCTCCTCGGCACTGTGGGCTGCTAACAGTTAACCTCCTTGCTCCTGCAAGTCCTGTATATGGGGAGGAAAGAGAAGACAGTGATTAAGAGGGGGATCCTGGGTCTATAAGAAAGCAAATTGCGAGAGACCCCAGCCCAAGGCAGCCCCACCCAAGGGAGGCCTGGGCCCACCTCAGTTCTGCTCTAGAGTTCCTGTGGACCAGCAGGAGCCACAGAGGGTCCAGATCGGCCCTCAGGAAACTCCATGGGTATCCAGCCAAAGAGAGACCAGGTACTGCTACCTCTAGCCACTGGGGAGCCCAAATTCAGGACAAGAGTCGCTCCAGAGACACCAGTGCGAGGCAGCCTGGGCCTGCCTCAGTTCTACTCTAGAGTTCCTGTGGACCAGCAGGAGCCGCAGAGGGCCCAGATTCGCCCTCAGGAAATTCCACGAGTGTCCAGCCAAGGGGAGACCAGGGACTGCTAGCCACTAGCCACTGGGATTCCAAACTCAGGGTAAGAGTCGCTGCAGAGACCCCAGCGTGAGGCAGCCCCACGCAACTGTGGCCTGGGTCCACCCCAGTTCCACTCCAGAGTTCCTACGGACCAGCAGGAGCCACAGAGGGCCCAAACCTGCCCTCAGGAAACTCCACGGGTGTCCAACCAAGGGTGGACCAGAGACTGATAG
>PVHX01025384.1:0-22466 GCA_004024805.1 Geosciurus inauris | reverse complement strand
CCATGGTCCAAGCTGGTCTGACTTATATTCTTGTTCACAGCTGATCTTGAGATTGTCCATGTGATGCTGGTTATCAGGCTTTCAGAATGCAAGGGTTGTGGGGTTGTTAAGGTTTGCACTGATATTTCTGAGGAAAGGCTGGTGGCCAGGAAGTGCGTGTCACAGTCGGAGTCCAAGCTGGTAGCCTCCAAAAGTGTGATTTGTCAAACTGTGAGAGTGGAGCCAGTTTTGTAATGGAGACCTCAGTAAGTCAGCGATGCCAGGCCTGTGAAACACCTGCCAAGGGAAGTCACAGGCAGTGAGCACACCCAGCTCCAGGGAGTGGCCCTTGCAGCAGACCAGGCTGGAAGGGTGAGGCTGCCCAAGCCCTCAGTGACCCATCATGTGCCCTCGTTCTCCACCTGAAGCACTAGACTGAACGTTTGTCCTCCTGTGCTTTGTTGGGTTTTCTCCTTGCTAGTTTCCTGTTCTTCCCTTGTGCACTAGTTGCATTTCCCCTTGTGCCATTGTATCTTTGAAATATGTTTACTTTCTTTTTGATTATTAGGGAGGATTACAGCTAACATAAAAACAAAATGTTTGTTTGTGCTGCTTGGCTTGCACCTGAGGCAGCCAGTAACTGAAGAGGCAGAGTGGTGGGAGAGGAAAAGGCTTCATTTTGTAACAATCCAGCATGTCTGAAGACGAATGGCTAGCTTCTGGTTTCATCTTGCTTAGTGATAGAGTGAAAGTGTATGTAGTGTGTTATGTGGGATTGTTCTCTGAGCCTTGGGCAGGTGTGTACAAGGGTAGTTCACTAGTTTTTGACAAAATGCCCTTCGCAGGAGCTGGCTTTGTGTGAGTCTTAGCTGGGTCCAGTGGACACTGAGCCATCCTAGAATTGTGAATCTAAGATAATGTGATTGTTTAGATGCTTGTGTTCTGAAGATGGGTGCATCTGGTTTCCATCCTAGTCAATCTCTTTTCTACACTTCTGCCAATACCTTTTAATTTGGACATTTCCTGTGACCTAGCAAGGGAGAGTGCCCAGTGCAAGAGTTAGTGCTTTTAACTAACTCTATACTTAGTCAGCAAGAGAGGGGTGATAGGAGTTTTCAAAGTGTATTTCTTTGGAGGATGCTGTGATGTATATAGGTGAAGATATATGTTTGGTTCACAAGATTGGCAGGTTGCTTTCTGGAGATGTAGAGTACTATCTAGTGTTTCAGGGAATCTACTTAAGTGATTTCGGAAATATTTGTGTGTCTGTCTCCCCGTTTTGTGTTGGAGCTGTGTATATATTGGCCAGTGTATACAGATTAGTGCATTTTTGGTTTTGTGTGTGTGCTGTATTGAATTCTGTCTCATGCATGGCAGATGAATGTTTTTGTGTTTTGTGTATAGCTACATGAGTGTTTAGGTGTATGTTCTTGGATTTGTGGATTTGTGTAGAGTCTGTGCATATACAGAATGCTGAGGAATTGTTTTTGTAGGTATGGTGGAATGTAATCCTTAAAGATATATGTGATGTTGCCTGAATGAGTAGTCCTGGTATTTGTGTTTAGTCTCCTGTGTTTGAGAAGTATAGGTTGTTGGTGGCTGAGTGTGTCTTTGAATTCATGAGTCTCTTGGGATCTGTATTCTGGCAGATGTGGGAGGTTCACTGTGTGTTTGGAGGTAGATGATATACATTGTGCTTTTAGATGTTCTGGAGAAACATATTTTAGAAGTGTGGGATTTCATGTGTGTCTATTTGGGTAATACATGGGACATGTATATTTGTTGGTTTCCAAGAGTCTGTGCCTGTGGGGCATTCATTGTGTGTATAGGAGCAGTGTGTTTGTTGTACAGGCATGTCTCCATCTCATGTTTGTTGTATTTGGGTGTATAATTGTGGGAATGGCACATTTGAATATTTAGGATAAATAAGGAATTTTTCTGTAAAATTTCATATAGAATCAGGCACGATATCTGTGTTTTCAGGGTGCAGGTAGCAGTTGTAAATATGTTTGGAAGCTATTGATGGAGATGTTGATGTGATTTTCCCTGTGTATTTCGGGTTGAAGTTGAAGTTCGTATTCTAGGGACACCTGAATTGCTTACACAAATTCCTTTGTATGCTGGAGCTTACTGGAACTTGTTGTGGCAACTGATGGTGTTCATCACTTTTTGGGTTTGGGTTTGTATTTAGTGGTATCTGGTTGTTATTGAAATTAGTCTTGGGTGGATAGATAACACCTTTTAAACTGTCAAGACTTTCTTACCTCCTCCTAGATGACATCTTATTAAGCATTTACTAGCACACCTAGTGTGCATGTGTGTGTGTGTGTGTGTGTGTGTGTATCTGTGATTTCAGGATGTATGACCAGGCATATGTGTGGAGTAAACATATTCAGGCATCAATGAGTTCATACGTTGGTGATTCTATGTGTATTGTGAGCAGGGCATCAGTAATCCTTCTGTGTAGGCATTGGCCCTCATCATTCTAATCCATTATATTGCTTCTAACTAGGTAGTTCATTTTTCAGGGCCAAAAACTCTCACAAATTTTGATTTTTGGCTCTTGTTCATGTGGATAGATACATTCAGCAGTAATTGTTCCTTAGGCAGGTAGATTCCTTTTCAGTATGTGTGTGGTCCAGGCCTGTCAGTTGAAAGAAAGGTGGACCTGGTGGACAAATCAGAAACTTTGTATTAGGATTCCTGTTTGTGATGGTCAGCACGCCTAAAATTGGGGAGCTTCTTGGACAGGAGGTGAGATGGGAGAAGACCTCCCATGCCTGTACCTCTAAAATCAGCTGGGCAGCCACAGATGCAGTTGGCTTCTCTGAGGCTAAGCTAGTGGATGAAGACAACAGCCTCCACAGTGTGAGGCCGCCAGAAGCCTACAGAACCTCTACCCCAGTACCACCTGTGCCCTGGGTAGTGTTTGCTGCTGGATGTCAGGCACCCCTTCCCTATGGAATCCTGAGGCTTCAGGGCTGGTCAGGACATCCTAGGGTCCCCAAAGCTCGGTTGAGATTTTGGTTTCTGTTTGGGAGACATGATCCACTGGATCAGAAATTGAAATGTTCTCCATTGTTTCCCAGAGGATCAGGATTGCCCTTCTGTGGGAAGCACTCCTGCTTTGTGCTTGTCTGATAGGATGTTGTAGCCTTCTTCATTTGTCTCTTTCCACTGAGCGGCTGATGTATCAGTGAGCTGTGTGATCAAGGTGGCTGGCAGGAGACCACAGGGTGTTTTCTTAAGCACTGGGTCCCTTTTAAGGCTTTCTGTGTCTGACTACTTGGGCTGATATTCCTTTGGGTGGTGACCCAGAAAAGTTCCTGAGCAGGCTTTCCCCTTGTATGAGGTGTTTTAAAGAGTAAGTAGAGAGGATCTGAGTCCCATCTTGGTGTTGGGTGTTTGCCTTATGGGAAAGGCTCATGAGTTAAAAGCTTGGTCTCTAGTGGATGGTGCTATTGAGAGGCAGTGGAACCTTTTAGGTGGTGGGATGTAGTGGAAGTAAATAATATCAATGGGAAATGGGATATTAGGACATTTGCTTTTCCTGCCCCCCAACCCATCTCATTTTCTCTTGATTTCTGGCTAACTTGAAGTGACTAGTTTTCCTTCACCAAGATATACTGCCCAGGAACAGGCCCAAAGGCAACAGGGACAAGCAGTCATGGATTGTGAATCTCAACAATGTTCCCATATTAATCTTTCCTCCTTTCAACGTGTTGATCTCTTTTTGTACTGTAACAGCTGATTATAAGTTGAAGACAACAAAGGTGTGGTTGGTAAAGAGATGAGCTCCATTGAAAAGAAGATGAATACTTTGCAATAGTACACTACAAAAGACACCTTGGGGGGGGGAATCTCAGGAATGGGAAAGATGCCACCTGGAATGGTCTAAGACTCGTTTGAGAGGAGAATGTCAGGTTATCCTGCTCGCCCAGGGCAGCCTAGGAATCCTTACCTCAAGATTTGTTTTCCTGTTTAACTGACGGCATTTAGAGACACACAGGCCATGGTGCAGGCCGTCCTGGCTACTGCTGTCGTGGATGGCAGACTTTGGCATGGCCCACGCGATGCTGGTTATCAGGCATTCAGAATGCAAGAGTTGTGGGGCCATGGAGGCTTGTACTGATATTTCAAAAGAAAGCCTGGTGGCAGTAAAGTGTGTGTCACAGTTGGGATCCCATCCAGCAGGCCCAGAAAGGGTGATTTGTCAAACTGTGAAAGTGAATCCAGTGTTGTATTGGAGACCCCAGGAAGTTAACAATGTCAGGAGCATGAAATGCCTGCCAAGGGATGTCAGAGGTGGTGAGCACACCCAGCTGCACACTGGGACCCTGCAGTAGGGAAGGCTGGAGGGCTGAGGATGCCCAAGTCCTCTGGGCCCCTTTTCCCACCATCATGTGCCCCAGTTCCACACATGGAGCACAAGAGTTAATGTTTGTCCTGGTGTGCTTTGTTCAGATTCCTACTTGCAAGTTTCCTGTTCTTCCATTTTGGGATGATGTGTTTCTTCCTTGTCCATTTTATCTTGGAAGTATGTTAAGTGTCTTTGTCATTTTACAGAGGATTATGGCCAAAGTAACCATGTAAGGTTCGATTTTGCTACTTTGCTTTTGCCTGAAACAGCCAATAACTGAAGAATCTGAGTTTAGGGAAAGAAAAAGCTTTATGTTGCAACATGCCCACAAGTCAGAAAATGAATGACTCGCTCCTGATTTCATCTTGCTTAGTGCTGCTGAGTGCAAGTTTATATAGTATGTCATGCGGGATTGTTCCCTCAGTCTTGGGCAGTTGGCTACCAGGGTAGTTCACTAGCCTGGACAAAATATTTTTTTCTGGAACATGGGTTGTGAGGGTCTTATCTGGGTCCAGTGGTCACTGAGTCATCAGGGACCTGTGAATCTAAGGTAACGTGATTGTTTAGAAGTTCGCATTTTGAAGGGATGTGCTTCTGGATCAACTTTGATATGCCCAGTACCTTTATGGCCTTTGAGAGTAACTAAAATGACTGCGCAAGGTTCCTTGCATCTAGGATGTAGAGGAGTGCTCTGTTCATGGTGGCCAGGAAGCAGAGGGGCTGGGGAAGGGTTGCAGGGAAGACGCACTCCTCCAGGGCAGCCCTCATGACCCACCTCCTCAGTGTTTGTGACCCTTGCTTATAATTCTCTCAGGTTTGTGGATGTCTTCTTAGATTTGTAGGAGAGATTTAGAAGTGAGAAGTAGCTTTTTGACTTGTGTTGCAAATACTTCTCCTGGTTTGTCATTTGTGTTTAGTGTTCTTGGCTGTATCTGTTTTGATAGATCCACCTCCTTCCAGGTCTTAACTAGAACTTGGTCTGTTGACTTTATTTTCTACTGGAGCTGTATGGATTTCAGTGGGTATGGACAACGTGTATTTATGCATTTTTGGATGATGTTCTGAACTCATCCCAGATGAATCAGGTACCAGACGCTGATTCCCTTCTGAGTCTAAGACCATATTTGCTAATATAAAGGATGTGCCATATATACCACCTTATATGGATGTAGGGCCAGATAAACTTTCCGAGTATTTCTAACTCTCATAAGAGCAATGGGTAGTAACTTTAGCCAGGTTTTGGACATTGGCTGAGAAAGCTTAGCTCAAGTTCTCATAAAATAATGGTTGACCCTTTCCTTTTTGCTGAACGATTGAGGATACCAAGTGGAATGTGGAATGTATTCCCAGTGCTTTGGCTACTTACTGGGTAATTTGTGCCTTACAAGCTGGACCACTGTCACTTTGTAGGGATCTTGGTAAGCCAAACTGGGCATGATTTCCTTAGGAACATCTTTGCCACCATGTCTACCTTATCTCCCCTCTAAGGGAAGTTTTATAGCCACTCTGCAAATGTATCTATGAAGATTAGGAATAGTTTATATCCTGTGAACACGAGCATATGAGTAAAACCTAGTGGACCATCTTCTGTGTATGATTCCTGGTGTTGAGCTGGTTTTACGAGGGGTGGTGGTAGCACCCCTCTGGAGTTATTCTAGGTGCAGAGAGAATAGTTTTGGCTGAGCTGGCAGATGATATTTGATGTACCACAGTCCATAACCCCCGGCTGGCCATTCCCATTGTAGCACCCCTTGCCTTGTGGAAGGAATCACATACTTTCTCCACAGCCTTCCATTTTCATTTCTGGGATAAATCCTGTCTGCCTCTTGTTTCTGAGCCCCTTTAGCTTGCTCAGTAGTTTTGAGAAGGGGGCAGGGTTTTAGTAGAAGGAAACAGGGCATCTCTGTAGAGAATTAGAGTGTCGTCCTTTATTTCTGGTTAATCTACATGACATTTCCCTTGGAAAGTGGGTCTTTTTGATGTTCTTGGCAATGGATTATAGGTACTTGTTTTGGGAGGTGGAGTGCTAATAATTTTAGAATACGTTTAGATTTTCTGTCATGGGTTTAACAGGATATTTTTTTCAATAAGCATTATCTTGTTTTTCCAGTTGATTACATGTGCATGAAGCACCTTGGAGGCATCCATTGAGCAATGTAGTTGTTGCCCATTTGTCTTTGCTTAGGACTAGTGCTGATGTTAGGGTGAAGAGCTTAGGTTTTTGTGCTGCCCTTACTTCCAAATATTTCAGATATTATGGCACACCCCATGAATATTTTTCCATTTAAACAAAGTTGCTTTCATCTATGAGCAATTCTAATTCTGGGTTTTGGGGCAGTTGATCTGTAAGATCTCAACTGGCACAAGTAAGAGATCACACCTCATGCATGAATGTACCATGGTGGCAGATGCTTGTGACAGAGGCAGGATCTTTAATATAATTTTGACTTTATGTGGAAGGACTATTTGATATTTATGTAGTCTCCCTGATGTCTGTCAGAGAAATCCCTTTATCCAGGAATGCCTTTACCTGATGTGGTGTAGGCTCTTTCTATCTTTGTGCTAGAATCAATGTAGGTGTGTCTTTCATTAGTATAGTTATGGTTCTGTTCCACTAAGGCAGGGGGGTATCTAGTGCTGGGAGGGACAAACATCTCTGGAAACCAGGCTAAAGGCTGATATTTTCCCCCAATTTTAGAGTTGTTCCCTTAAGGCTATTCCTCCCTTTTGAGCCACATAAAGGAAAAAGTCTTTTTTAGGTTAGGGAAGCCCAGTGTAGGAGTTTCTGACTGAAGGCACTTTGTATGGTTTGATTTCAGTCCAAGGGCTCTAAATCTGGTCCTTGAATTGCTACATAAAGGGTTTTGCCATGACCCCAAAGTTAGAAATCCAGACTCAGCAAGAACTAGCCATCCTCACAAAGGCTCAGAGTTGATAGGTGGTTGCTGTGACCAGTGCAGCAGCAACAAAGGATTATGAGGAAGGGCGATGGGATATTAACAAAAACACAGGGACAGCAAAAACACAGGGACATATTTTAAGAAACACTGGGACCTGGTAGGTCTCTATCTTCTGATGGAGGATAGTTATACAGAACATAATGAGAGACTATGTAGGGTCTCTCATTCAAGAAGTTTAACTACAGAAGGTTTCTAAAGTGTTCAAGGCTTGTGAGTTATCAAGAGGCTTCTTTGTGCATTAAGAGGTTATAGAGCCAGAAGCATTTTCTGGCTGTTCTACTGTATCCAGAAAACCCATTTGTACAAAAAAAGTCTGAATACTATTGATGTCAGAGCTGAGTTTTAAGGTTGGTGACATACTCATTTTTTGCAAGGAATGTTTCCCAGGCTTGGCTTTTGCCTACACTGCAGGATCGGCTGAAGACTGGGGCTCCTTCATGCTCCACATTTAGTCCCAGGTGGTGTGCTCTTACATATTGCTTGGACCTTGTACCTGGTCAGCTACGTATTTCCTGGGGTTAGAAATACATTCTGCTAGGCATGGTGGTGCAAGCCTGTAATTGATGGCCCTCAGAAGCCTGAGGCAGCTGGATCACAGGATCACAGCCAGCCTCACCAATTTAGTGAGGCCCTTTCTCAACATCAAAACAGGGTATGGACATTCCTAAGTGGTTAAATACACATGGGTTCTATTTTACTTGTACCCACACTCCAATAGAATATGTCCTAAGTAAGGTTTTGTTGTGTGACCTGATCTGGAGTTTAGATTTCCAGTGAACCCATTGTGCTGGGAAGTTTAGTTGCTGAGTAGTGTTTTGATCAGAGTTCTCTTTTATTTTTTTCGTATTTAATTTATTTATTTGTTCTATTAGGCTTACATGATAACAGAGTGCAATTTGATTCATTGTACATAGATAGAGGATAACATATCAATTCTTAGTTGTAAGTTGTATAGAATCACAACCTATATGCAGTCATACATAAAATTAGGGCTATGATGACCATCATATTCCATCACCTTTACTGTCCCCATGCCCCCTTCCCCTTACACCCCTGTGAACAGAGTTCCACCATTGTTCCCATGACCTTCCCCACATTATGGATCAGCATCCACTTATCAACGAGTACATCCTAATCCAACATGATGAAGATTTGGTCCTGTTTTTCCTTCTATTAGGCATTGGGTCTCTGGTCTGATTCCCAGGTCCTTGGTCCACTTTGAGTTGAATTTTGTGCATGGTGAGAGATAGAGGTTTAGTTTCATTTTGCTGCATATGGATTTCCAGTTTTCCCAGCACCATTTGTTGAACAGACTGTCTTTTCTCCAGTGTATGTGTTTGGCTCCTTTATCTAGTATAAGGTAACTGTATGTAAGTGCGTTCATCCTCTGTGTCTTCTATTCTATACCATTGGTGTACATGTCTGTTTTGGTGCCAGTACCATGCTGTTTGTGTTACTATAGCTTTGTAGTATAGTCTGAGGTCTGGTATTGTGATGCCTCCTGCTTCACTCTTCTTGCTAAGGATTGCTTTGGCTATTCTGGGTCTCTTGTTCTTCCAAATTAATTTCATGATTGCCTTTTCTATTTGTATAAGGAATGACGTTGGGATTTTAATTGGGATTGCATTGAATCTATATAGCACTTTGGGCAGTATGGCCATTTTGACAATATTGATTCTGCCTATCCAGGAGCATGGGAGATTATTCCATCTTCTAAGGTCTTCTTTAATTTCTTTCTTCAGTGTCTTGTAGTTTGCATTGTAGAGATCTTTCACCTCTTTTGTTAAATGGATTCCCAAGTATTTTATTTATTTTGAGGCTATTGTGAATGGGATAGTTTTCCTAATTTCTCTTTCAGAGGGTTTATCACTGATGTATAGAAATGCAATTGATTTATGGGTGTTGATTTTATATCCTGCTACTTTGCTGAAATCATTTATTAATTCTAAAAGTTTTCTGGTAGAATATTTTGGATCCTCTAAGTATAGAATCATGTTGTCTGCAAATAATGATAGTTTGAGTTCTTCTTTTCCGATTTGTATTCCTTTAATTTTTTTCATCTGTCTAATTGCTCTGGCTAGTGTTTCAGGACTATGTTGAATAGCAGTGGTGAGAGAGGGCATCCCTGTCTAGTTGCTGTTTTCAGAGGGAATGATTCCAATTTTTCTCCATTTAGGATGATGCTGGCCTTGAGGTTAGCATAGATAGCTTTTACAAAGTTGAGGAATGTTCCTACTATCCCAAGTTTTTCTAGTGTTTTGAGCATAAAAGAGTGTTGTATTTTGTCAAATGCCTTCTCTGCGTTGATTGATAAAAACCTATGGTTCTTATCTTTAGGTCTATTGATATGATGATGTATTACGTTAATTGATTTCTGTATGTTGAACCAACCTTGTATCCCTGGGATGAACCACACTTGATCATGATGCACTATTTTTTTGATATGTTTTTGTATATGATTTGCCAGAATTTTATTGAGAAGTTTTGCATCTATGTTCATCAGGGATATTGGTCTGAAATTTTCTTTCTTTGATGTGTCTCTGTCTGGTTTTGGAATCAGGGTGATACTTGCTTCATAGAATGAGTTTGGAAGGGTTCCTTCCTTTTCTATTTCATGAAATAATTTGAGGAAAATTGGTATTAGTTCTTCTTTGAAAGTCTTGTAGAACTCAGCTGAGAATCCATCTGGACCTGGGCTTTTCTTGGTTGGAAGGCTCTTGATGGCCTCGTCTATTTCCTTGCTTGAAATTGATCCGTTTAAGTTGTGTATGTCCTCTTGGTTCAGTTTGGGTAGGTCATATGCCTCTAGAAAAATTTATTGGTGTCTTCAGGGTTTTCTATTTTACTGGAGTATAAATTTTCAAAATAGTTTCTAATTATCCTCTGTATTTCAGTAGTGTCTGTCGTAACATTTCCTTTTTCATCACAAATTTTAGTAATATGGGTTTTCTTCCTCCTCCTTTTCATTAGGGTAGCTAAGGGTTTGTCAATTTTGTTTATTTTTTCAAAGAACCAGCTTTTTGTTTTGTCAATTTTTTGAATTGTTTCTTTTGTTTCAATTTCATTGATTTCAGCCCTGATTTTGATTATTTCCTGTCTTCTACTTCTTTTGGTGTTAATTTGTTCTTCCTTTTCTAAGGCTTTGAGATGAAGAGTCAATTCATTTATTTGTTGACTTTTACTTCTTCTAATGAATGAGTTTAGTGCTATGAACTTTCCTCTTAGCACTGCCTTCATGGCATCCCAGAGATTTTGATATGTTGTATGAGAGTTTTCATTTGACTCCAAGAATTTTTTTTTTATCTCTTCCTTGATGTCTTCTGTTATCCATGCATCATTCAATAGCATATTATTTAGTTTCCAGGTGATGAATAGTTTCTGTTTTTAAATCTGTCGTTGATTTGTAATTTTATTCCATTGTAGTCGGATAGGATGCAGGATAGAATCTTTTTTTTTTTTTTTTGTATTTGCTAAGACTGGCTTTGTGACATAACATATGATCTATTTTGGAAAAGGATCCATGTGCAGTTGAGAAAAAAGTGTATTCACTCGTTGATGGATGGAACACTCTATATATGTCTGTTAAGTCTAAATTATTGATAGTTTCATTGAGATCTATGGTTTCTTTACTAAGATTTTGTTTGGAAGATTTATCCAATGGTGAGAGAGCTGTGTTAATGTCTCCAAGTATTATTGTGTTGTGGTTATTTGATTCTTGTATTTGAGAAGGATTTGTTTGACATATGTAGAAGCCCCATTATTTGGGGCATAGAGATTTATGATTGTTATGTGTTGTTGATGTATGATTCCCTTAAGAAGTATGAAATGACCTCCTTTATCTCTTTCCACCATCTTTGGTTTGAAGTCCACTTTGATATGAGGATGGAAACTCCTGCTTGTTTGCGGGATCCATGTGAGTGATATGTTTTTTCCCACCCTTTCACTTTAAGTCTGTGGATGTCTTTTCCTGTGAGATGAGTCTCTTGAAGACAGCATATTGTTGGGTCTTCTTTTAAAATGCAGTCTGTCAGTCTATGTGTTTTAATTGGTGCATTTAGGCCATTTACATTCAGGGTTATTATTGAGATATGATTTGTAATTCTGGTCATTTTGGTTTGTTTTTGGTTTTTACCTTGAGTTGTTTTCTCTTTTTTGAATGGTTTTTCCTTTAGTGTAGTTCCTTTCTTTGTAAATTTTCCTTGTTGGTTATCATTTCCTCCTCATGGAATATTTTGCCAAGAATGCTGTGTAGTGCAGGCTTTCTTGGTGTAAATTCTTTTAACTTTTGTTTATTATGGAAGGTTTTTATTTCGTCATCAAATCTGAAGCTCAGTTTTGCTGGATATAGGATTCTTGGTTGGCATCCATTGTCTTTCAGGGCTTGGAATATGTTATTCCATGATCTCCTGGCTTTTAGTGTCTGGGTTGAAAAGTCTGCTGAGATCCGAATTGGTCTCCCCTTGTATGTAATCTGGCTTCTCTCTCTTGTGGCCTTTAAAATTCTATCCTTATTCTGTATGTTGGGCATTTTCATTATAATGTGCCTTGGTGCAGATCTGTTGAAATTTTGTACGTATGGTGTCCTGTAAGCCTCTTGTATTTGATTTTCCATTTCATTTTTTATACTTGGGGAGTTTTCTGATATTATTTCATTGAAGAGATTGTGCATTCCTTTGGTTTGAAATTCTGCACCTTCTTCTATCCCAATAAATCTCAGATTTGGTCTTTTGATGTTGTCCCATATTTCTTGTATGTTCTGTTCATGATTTTTTACCATCTTCATTGTATGGTCAAGTTTATTTTCAAGATTGTATATTTTGTCTTTATTATCTGAGGTTCTGTCTTCCAGGTGATCTAGTCTACTGGTGATGCTTTCTATTGAGTTTTTTTATTTGGCTTATTGTTTCCTTCATTTCAAGTATTTATGATTGTTTTTTTTCTCACGATCTCTAGCTCTTTTTTAAAGTAATCTTTTGCTACTTGTAATTGCTCTCTTATCTCTTTGTTAGAAAGATCGATGGTTGCCTTTATGTGCTGTGCTTTTTTTTTTGTTGGATTGATCGATTTTTGCCTGTAATTGTTCACATATTTCATTCTTTAGTTTGCTGATCCTTTTAATTATTTACATTTTGAATTCTTTCTGACATTTCATCGACTGTGCTGTCAATGGGTTTTGTTACAGTGGTATCTAGGTTTCTTTGGGGCACTTTCTTCCCTTGTTTTTTCATGTTGATTGTGTATCTTCCTTTCTTGAAATACCAATCCGAGGTATTGCACCTTCTATCCTATAATCTTGTATTGACACTCCAGATTACCTGTGTCTCACCTTGGAGCTACTTCTGTTCCCCCAGTGTCCCCAGATGGGCACTACTACCACTAAAGTTGGTGGCAGAGTTAGTGGACATACCTTTAGAGGGCAGTGGGAATGGCCTTGGTTGGGCTCCTGAGTCAGCCCCTGAGGGCTTTTTTGCCCCCCTCTTGCAATCCTGCTGGTGAACAGGAACTCTGGAGTGGAACTGCATGCGGGCCCATGTCTCACTTAGGCAGGGTCACAAGCAGGAGAGTCTGTGTGTGACCCTTACAGTGAGTGTGAGCTCCCCTGTGGCTGAAGGCTAGTCTGGTCTGCCTTCAACTGTGTACCCCTGGTATTCCCTAAGGGTGGTTTTGGGCCTTCTGTCTCGCCTGACCACAGGAACTCCAGAGCGGAAGGCCGCCCTTGGGTGGGCTTGCCTCGCGCTAGGGTCTCTGCGGGGACTCTTACCCTGAGTTTGGGCTCCCCAGTGGCTAGCGGCTAGCAGTCCCTGGTCTCCCATTGGCTGGACATCCGTGGAGTTTCCTGAGAATGGATCTGGACCCTCTTCGGCTCCCGCCCATTTGCAGGAATTCTGGAGCGGAACGGGGGATGACCCAGTCCGTCCTTGGGGGCAGGGGCTGGCTCCCGCTGGTGTCTCTGGAGCGACTCTTGCCCTGAATTTGGGTTCCCCAGTGGCTAGCGGCTAGCAGTCCCTGGTATCCCATTGGCTGGACACCCGTGGAGTTTCCTGAGGGTAGATCTGGGCCCTCTGTGGCACCCACTGGTCCACAGGAACTCTGGAGAGGAACTGGGGTGGGCCCAGGCCACCTTTGGATGGGGCTGGCTCGCACTGGTGTCTCTGGAGCCACTCTTGTCTGAATTTGGGCTCCCTAGTGGCTAGTGCTAGCATCCCTCGTCTCCTGTTGGCTGGTACCCGTGGAGTTTCTTATTTATTTTTGTGTGGTGCTGAGGACTGAACCCATTGCCTCATGGTAACCCATGTGGTAGGAAATCACTCTCCCACTGAGCAAGAACCCCACAAGTACAACATTTATGTCTTATTATTGAATGGTTACCTTAAATGTGAAGTGACCCTCTTTATTTCTTCAATTTGGCTTGAAGTCCACTTCATCTGACATGAGATGACTTTTCCCATGAATAGATGCTAAGGGACATCTAGATGTCTTTCTCTGTTTAGTGAGTCTGTTCCAAACAACATATTGTTGGGTCTTGTTTTTTCATCCAATGTTCAAATTTATGTCTTTTGATTGGACAGTCTGTACTGTTCACATTCCATATTGTTATAGGAATGATTTTAATTTCCTGCCATTTTGATTTATTTTTGTGGTTTGGTTTAGACTCAATTCTCCTTGGTTGTTTTTCTGTGAAATTTAACCTGGCTAAATTTTTATATTTCATTTCATTTTCATGAAAGAGTTCATTGAGTATGTTTTGTAGTGTAGGCCTTGTTGTTTTATATTCTTCTACTTTCTGTTGATTGTGAAATATTATTTCACCTTCAAATTTGAGAATAATTGTGAGAAATATATTAATCTTGTCACTCATTTTTTTCTCACAATTTGGAATACTGAGCCCTCCTGCCTTTACTGGTTTGGGTTGAGAAATCAATTGAAATCTGAACTGGTTCACCTCCAAATAATACCTGCTGTTTATCTCTTGCACTTTTCAAACTTCTCTTTTTATTCTGTATATTTGGTGTTTTCATTACAATGTATCTGGCGCTAAGCAACTCAGTGAGACCCTGTCTCTACATAAAACACAAAATAGGGCTGGGGATGTGGCTCAGTGGTTGAGTGCCCCTGAGTTCCATCTCCAGTACCCCCCCCAAAAATATCTTGCAGAAGATGTGTTCTGAATCTGTTTAGAGTTCCACAAAATCCTGGAGTATTCTGCTTTGCCTTCACAAACTAATTGAGTTTCCCACTCATTCCTATGATTTGGTAATTTTTCTAATATTGCATTGAAAATATTGTTGGTTTTAATGTGGAGTAGTATTCTATTTGGAGGTTTATCCTGCTGGGATTCATTGACCTCTTATTTGTATATTTATACCTTTCACCAAAATTGGGAGATTTTCAGCCCTTATTTCTTCCAACAAGTATTCTGCAACTTTCTATCAATCCTCTCCTTTTAACATGGTAATAATTATTTATCAGTCTACTTTATGGCATTGCCTGTGTGTCCCTTAGCATCCGTTCATGTTTCTTCATCATTTTATTTTCTTTACACGCAATAATTTCAAATAATCTGTCTTGGAGTTTACTGAGTCTCCTTCCTATTTGAGTTGCTATGGAACATCTAATGATTTGTTCAACTTGTTTTTTCCAGTACTAGAATTTCTTTGTATTTTCTTTACAGTTTGTACCTCTGTTAATAATCTTCTTTGCTCACACATGTCTTTCTTCTTTTCCTTAGTTTTTCTCTGTATTTTCTGAAAGCAGGTTATGTTGAGTAAACTTGTCATGAAATTTCTGGTTTTGAATGTGTTTTTCCGTAAATTGGGTATTCACTTGGAAGGTGCATATGTTTGATGGGTGTCTAGACTCCTCATAAGGGTAAATAAGTAGTTAGTTTTTTATTTGTGAAAATAAAAGGAGAGCAAAATCCTGGAGTATTCTGCTTTGCCTTCACACCTCTATTTCATTACTGGATACAAGTTTTGGTGGGTATACATTTTTTAGTTGCTGTTATTCTTTGGCTATTATGTTTCTCCAAAAAATGCACGTGTGGGACAACACAAGAAGGTTGAGATGTGACATTATTGGGTTATAAGGGCCTTGACCTAATCAGTGCATTTCTCCTCTGATAGGCATTAACTCCTCATTTCCCCTTATTTACTTTTTTTCTACTTTTTTGGTTTCTCTTTTGTTTTCAAGGGATCACTTTGTAAATATTTCTTTTGCCCTTCATCACCCACGTATGAGAGAAAACACTTTACCTGTGACTTTCTGAGCATGGCTTATTTCTTCTAGCATGATATTCTCCAGTTCCATCCCCTTACCAACAAATGACAGTTTTTTCCTTCTTGGTCGCTGAGTGGACTTCCATAGTATATACATATCACATTGTGTTTATCCATTCATTTGTTGTCAGGCACTTAGACTGGTTTGATGGCTTTGTGACTATGAAGTATGCTGCTAAAAATACTGGAGTGTGTGTCATGATAGCATACTGATTTTAGTTTTGTGGGACATTTTAGAAGATGTGGAATTTTTCAGTCATATGGGTGGTTCCATTCAGAGACTTTGATGAATCTGCATACTGTTTTCCATAGTGGTTGTTCTTTGCATCTCCACCAATAATATGTTAGTATTTCTGTCTGTATGCTCACCAGAATTTATTATCATTTATAATCTCATTGCTTGATAGTCTGAGATGAAAACTCAATGTAGTTTTGTTTCATATTTCTTTGATTGGTGAGAATGTTTCTCTGATTGTTGATTGATGCATTTGTTGTCCACTTGCATTTCTTCTATTGAGAAATGTCTGATTTCTTCATTTGTCCCAATGTTGATTGAATTACTTTCTCCATGTCCAACCTTTTTTTTTTGGTAAATACTGGATATTAATCCTCTGTCAGAGTTGTTGGCAAAGATTTTTCCCATTACATAGGCTGTCTTTTCATAATCATTTATTTGCTATGCAAAACTTTAAAAAATAGAATTATACCCTATTGTTATTTCACTCTGATAATACCCATGTCACAGAAGTTATTGAGAAGATTAAACAAAATAATACTTGAAAGTGCTCAGAGCTCTAATGGTCTGTCTTAGGACATCAGTGCCTATGGCTATATTTTGTTGTGTTGCCCCTATATCATGTTCTAGTAGATGCAAAGTTTCTCAACAAATCTGTATCTTTGTTCCACTTCAGAGTGCAGTTTTGTGTAGGGTGAGAGATAGTGATGCAGTTTCATTCTTCTACATAGGAATATCCAGTTTTCCTGGCACCATTTATTTAAATAGCTGGTTTTACTACATCATAGGTCTGGCACCTTTGTCCAGGATCAGACCAATTTGTAAAGAATGGTTGTTTTGTATTCTATTATTTTGGTCTTTCTGTCAGATTTTATGCCCATTTCTCACTATTTCTGTTTTTTTATAACTTTGTTGTAAAATTTAAGTTTGGGAATTGAGTTGCCTCCAGCCTTGTTCTTTGCACTCAGTGTTCCTTTGGTTATTCTGTGTCTTTTACTCTTCCATATGAAGTTTAGGACTGTTTTCTGTAGTTATATGAAGATAATCATTCATCCTTTGATGGGGATTGCATCGAATGAGTGCATCACTTTTGGTATTATGACCACTAATTAATATAAATTCTTTTTTCAGGATCTGGCAGAATTCAGCTGGAAATCTATGTGGTCCTGTACTGTTTGAAACTTCAGGAAAGGTGGAAGGATTTTTGTTTGTTTTAATTACTGATTTGAACTTGTTGCTTGATATTGTGTACTTAGGTTTTTTGTGTCCTCTTAAATCAGTTTTGGAAGGTCATGTATGTCTGAAATGTTGTCAATATCTTCTGGATATTTTAATTTATTGGAATATGATTTCACAGAGTCCCTAATGATCCTGGGTTTTCCAAAATGTTTGTGGTAACATCTTTTTTGTTGTTTTTCCTTCTCTGATATTGCTGGTTTTGGTCTTCTCTCTAAAATAGAGGTTAAGATTTTACAAGTTGTGTTTGTCTTTTCAATGAATCAAGTGTTTTTTACCCTCATCTACTTGTTTGTTTTTTATTCTCTATTAATTTAGTTCTGGCTCTGATATTCTTACTTGTCTTCCAGTGGTTTTGGAATTAGTTTATATGTCCTATTCTGGCACCTTAACATGTAACATAAGACTGATTATTTGGTATCTTTCTTTTAAGTGTAGGCCTTTAATGCTATCAAATTTAGTCTTAGAACCACCTTTCTGGGCATTTTATTAGGTTGTACCTCCATTGTTATTTTTTTCTAAATTTTTTAAAAATTCCCCACTGATTTTTTTCTATGACTCATTGATATTTAGCAAGCATATTATTCAAACTCAATGTGTTTATATTGTTTCTGTATTTTCTGTAGCGATTGGTTTCTAATTTCATTTTATTATGATCAGATAAATTGCAAGGAATTATATCATATTTTTGCATTTACCAAGTCTTCCTTTGTGCCCTAAAGTATATTTAAATTTTGGAGAAGGTTTCATGAGAAGAACATGAGTTTAGTTATTGATGGAAGAATTATTCCATTAGTGTCTGCTAAGTCAATTTGTTTGGGTACTCACATTTTGTTAGATTAGAAGAGTCTTGACATACATTGTGTGTTGATGGCTTATCTATTGGTGAGAAAGTTCTGTGAAAATTATCCAGTATTATTGCATTGTTTCTATCTGAGGTTTTATGTTAAGTGGAATTTTTTTTTTTTTTACATGATAGTGGGTGTACTGAAGTTAGGGGAATAAATAATTACAGTTCTTTCATCTTCTGGTTATACAGCTCCCTTACCAGTATGATATAACCCACTTTATATCTTCCAGTTAATTTTGGGTTGAAATCTACTTTGTGTCAGACAAAGTGTAACTATGCATGTTTGTTTTTGGTGTGTAATTGCACGGATTGCCTTTTTTTCCATTCTTTTCCTTCATGCGTTAGATGCATTTGTCTTTAAGGTGACGCTCTTGGAAAAAACATACATGGATCTTGTTTTTTCCATTTTTGTGTGTATGTGTGTGTATGTGGTGCTGGAGATTGAACCTTGTGCATGTGAGACAAGCACTCTACCAACTGAGGTATATCCCCAGCCCTGGATCATGTTTTTTGATCCTCCCTGCTAGTGTAGTGCTATTAATTAGACAGTTGAGACCAATTACATTCAGTGTTTCTATACAGACACCACAGTGATTTCCTCGCCTTTTATTTCTAATGTTTGATTTGTTCCTACATCGCCTTGACTTGGCTTGTCTTCTAATGAGACTCATCTATTTACGATATCTAATTGTTTTATTCCTTCTGGGTATAGCATTTGTTGAAGTTTTCTGTAGAGCTATCTTAGTAGTCATGAATTCTTTTAGTTTGTTCTTTTCTTGGAAGGTTTTAATTTCCTCATCAGCTATGAAGATACCTTTACTGGACATAGCAAGCTTGGTTGGCAAGAATATTCTTTGAGGGTGTGGTTTACATTGTTCCAAACCCTCTTTAATTTAGGAGTCTGTGTGAAGAAAACAGTAATTCTCATTGACTTCACAGTAAATGTGAGTTTCCACTTTTCTTTCAAGCCTTTTAAAATTGTACTTTTCCTGTGTATTAGAGATTGTAATTATAATGTTATAACATTTATAATTCATAATTATGATTTAATTTAATTCTATGTTAAAATGTTGCAATTTGATTGTAATTAGAGGATATGAATTGGTCTTCCCTATTTCGGGCTCAGAATGTGGAGTTCCATCTAATTCCTAAGGTCTGGAAATTTTTCTGATGTTATTTCACTGAATAGGAGACACATAATCTTAGGTTGTATCTCACCACTCTCCTTATTGTCAGTGACTCTTAGGTTTGGGCTTTGAATGCTGTACCAGATCTCCTGAATATTGTGCTGTTTGGTTGTCTTCAAGGCCTGACAATGTGTCTTCTCTGTTGTCTGATCTGTTGGTGATGCTTTCCACTGAATTTTCATTCATATTTTTTGAGCCTGTCACTTACAGGATTTCTGTTTTGTTCATTCTCAGAATCTTTTTAATGAAATGTTTTTTCATTTCCTGTATTTTCTCTGTTAATTCTTGCTTAGATCTTCTTATAGTTGATGGATCACTTAAAAACATCCACTTTTTAAATTCTTCATCCTGCATTTCTTCTAAGACATTGTCTGTGTGGTCATTTGTTGAATTGTTGTGAGGTACTGCGTGCATTTCCCACTTTCTTTCTCCTATTGCTTGTGAGGTGCAGTGAGGTGCAGGTTCTTTCTCTTGTGGATCTGAAGAATGAGACTCATAAGCAATAGAGGGCAAAGGACAGAAATTCTTGTTCTTTGCGTAAACATGGAAGAAGTGCAGTTCCCACAAGGGAGGAGGTGCCACATGAGTTGTTGTTGAGCTGTTACTGTCTAGGGATTGATATTGGTGTTGCTGGAGGTGACATTTAAAAGCCCTTGTCTGATGACTTTAGGGAGTGGAACTTCCACATCCAATCTGAGGAAGACATTTTTTGATGATGGCCCCCCATGCTCCAATGAGGATGCTGATCCAGCACTATTCATGTTCTTATTCACATGCCCATTAGACACTGTACATGGAATTGTAGCAGTTGATATCCCATCCTGAGGGCCTACCCTGTTTCTTGTTCCTGCTCTTATTCCCCCTTCTGAAGTAGTAACTGTAACTGCCATTAGAAAATTTGGTTGATGATCACCCTGCTTTCTTATGTTGCACGGGAACTTTAGCTCTGGCAAATAGGGAATCTCTTCAGTGGTTCTATCTAGAGAATCCTGATAGTGCATCTTTGGCCCCATCTGTAACACCAGTGGAAGTTGATATCTTTGAGCTGAGAAGGGACAAATTTCACTAAGGCATTTTTAAAAAAATATTTTTTAGTCATTGATGGAACTTTATTTTATTAATTTATTTATATGTGTTGCAGAGAATGAAACCCAAGCACTCTACCACTGAGCCATGACCCCAGCCCAATCACTAAGGCATTTCCTATACATGGTCCCAAGAGCTAAATCAAACACACCATGTCTAGGTTGGCAAGTAAGGGCCACCACCTTTGAAGGATTTGTGCCCACAGGGATGTCCACCAACTGGAAAACTCTTTGTCATGAGTTATAGTCTGATTGGAGTTTTTTGTAAGTGATCTGGAATCTAGAAATCTAGAATTGTAATCATAAAAGAAATATTCTCCATGCAAAAAGGCAGTTCTCCCAGCATTGCTGGTCAAAAGTTCCAGAGCTTGGTGATTTTGTAGGACCTCTTCTAGCATAAATCTTCCTACTCAGTTTTTGAACTCCCCTTCAGTGGTTTCCCTGAGTGCCTCAACCAGGTACACATAGAGATGTACAGAGGTTCCTCTAACAGCTACCCTTGTGCTGTCCACTATCCCTGATATTTAAGGGATCAATTTAATGAGAGCTACAGATATTTCCCTATTGGCTCTAGGATAGCTTCTAAGTACTTGAGGCAACTTAGCATGCCCTGATGCTATCAAAGCTTCTCAGGGACACATAGACCAAGGAGCTGTGGCCTTTCCATGCTGGTGACAAGAAAATACATGCACTATCTTCAGAAATGAAAAATAGCCCTTCTGGCTCCAGAGTTATTTGGAACCCATGTGGATATGCAAGGTAGGATGTTTCACTGAAAGGACATGGAGCCTTTTCTAAATTGAGGTACGGTGTATTTTAATCTTTAGATAGGACATTGGCCAAGAATCCAAAAATATGCATTTTATAAAAGAGAATTTTTGAGAAGAAACTAGTAATCCTTAGGAAATAGGGAGATTGGAACCATTATAGAGACACTGAACCCCATCCTGCTGAAATATTGGAGGCTTTACTTTTAGAACTGAAGGAGGCCTCACAGGGAGGGACAAATGGAAGCATACGAATGAATGGGTCTCATAAAGTCCCTTGTGATTAGAGGTAACACCTACTACATTGCCCCCAAAGCAGATTTTATGTTTTTATTCATCTTCAACAGGTCTGGGGTCTGGTGCAGTCATCCTTTCCATATCCCTTTTCCTTTTGTGGCTCCCTTTCTCTGGCATGTAGGGAGGAAGTTACTGAAAGATAAGACTCTCAGAGCACAAGAAAACCAGTGTTTTATTTCCCATAGTGGCTTGGATTTAAAAGAGACATGTTTTCTCTGAACTTGAACTGGTTTGGGCACTTGCTCATGCAGCTCACATTACAGACAGATATCGGGCAGGCAGCCAAGGAGCAAGTGAAGTTGCCATTTAGGGCACCCTAGGCAAAGAGGTTACCCATAGTGCACTTCTGCCCATTTCCCTCCCTTTCATAAAACAAGTGTAGCTTTCAGTAGGTGTTAGAGTTTGTGCTTCCCTTTGGAGGCCGTTTTATCCCATCCTCCAGCATATATGTTTGGCAGGCTTGGGTGCAAAAATATATCAGGCATTTCTTTTTTAAAAGCTTGTGGATCAAACTGATCTCAACTGTTTAAAAGACAGCATAGGGAGTATTTCCCATGTTTAAGACAAAAAAAGAGAAGAAGAAAGCATCTTTTGTTTGTCTCCTCATAGGGTATAAGCAGGTGTTCCTTTCCTTTCTCATGAGCAACCATGTGAAAGGGTGGTGGTCTATTGGGTTAGTCACTTTTGCCAGTGTGGTCCTGCATCCTACGATTCCCTCTCTGTTTTGATAAACTGTGAGATAACTGTGTTGAGCTTACCATTATATTGATGCAGTTTTGGAGGGAGAATTGTGCCTCACTCGGCATGGAGAAGTTATTTGAAAGCTTCTCTAAGGTCAAATGTCAGAGCACAAAGCAGAGTCCAACCCTCCACACACCATATCAACAAGCTCCTCTCAAAACACCAGTTTACTCTCATCAGCACAAGCTCCTATGTCCAGCAGACTTCCACCACTCAAGCAAATGATGTCCCAAGGAATAAGGGGCCAGACCTGCTTCAGTGTTCCCCATATGACCACAGCATAACTGGCCAAAGAATTGTCAGCTTAGGCTATTGTAGTATAGCTTACAGCCCAAGGATAGGTGACCAGAAACATGCACAGCACCCAAGAACCAAGCATGTGCTCTCAAGAGCTCCATCCAAGCACCAGTGTGAAAGGTTGCAAAATGAAAGCCATGTTACCTCAACACAGGCAAGGCAAACCTCCTGCCTGTACCAATTCCCTCTCAGCCCT
>PVHX01025383.1:0-22464 GCA_004024805.1 Geosciurus inauris | reverse complement strand
GAATGTAATCTGCTTATAATTTTGTGCAAAGTTAGAAAAATTATGATTGTAATAATTTTTTTTTCTATTTGCCTCAACAAATATTTTCAGTGAATAGTGTGTACAGCTTCTGAAAATTTGTTTTTTTTCTGTTATGTTTGATAACATGTATTTAAATGCAACTTTTGAGAAAAATAAATAAAAATTAAAGTTTAAAAAAAAAAAAAAGTGAATTGGATACAACTACATCACAGGCCCATGTAGCACTTACTAAATTAGAAATTATATAAATCTCTACCCTCAGCATTATTATCCAGGGAGAAATGAAGTTTTCTAAACTGAATAGTTAGTGTTACAGAGATGTAGTGTCATCTAAAACAATGAGGATAGATGGCTTCACCAGAGTGTCAGTCACTCTAAACCTGGGGTCCAAAGTCCAAGGCCTGGAGCCTTACCTTCAGTTGAGAGAAATCTCCCAGTAAGAGGTTACTTTGTTATTATACATTTAGCATACAGGGGAGGGGGAATCCACCTATTATTTTGTCTCTTGTTTCAGTAAATGGCATTGAGAAACTACTGTTTTCTTACATGGTTAAAATTTTGCATTAGTGCCAGGTCCAACCACCAATTTTTTTCAAAGCGAAGAATTACTTTTCCTCTATGCACATCTAATTTCCTTTCCCTTTTGAAACCCTAATTATGGCACCACTATGGTAGAAAGAGTGTAGACTCTCTATCTAGGTCCATCAAATTCACTGTATCGTAATCAGTTGTTTGGGGTTCTAGGCTACAATGACCATTTTCTCTACTTTTGGTCAAGGAAAATGCTTAAACAAAAATAAATAAATAAATAAAGGAAGAGGAGAAGAAGGAGAATGAAGAAAAGAAGGAGGAAATGGAGGAGAAATTGCTCTATAGGATTTCTGCCTCATACAAAACTCCAAAACTAACCAATCAAAAAACAGCTTGAACCTATGGAAAGAACACACTAACCAAAACTTAATCATACAATCCCTTCCTTGAGAATCCTGAACAGAATTTAGAGTGCTGCCTGGTACTAACAACAACAAAAGAAGTAAAATACTAAATCACCAGTATGTTCTGAAGTACAAGTGGAGTTTAGTGTCCTTGCTACTTAACTACTTAAAGGCATTGAGTATGTTCCCTCCCTCTGGTGTTTCAGAGGACTGTGTAGAAAGGCTCCTTATCAGACATTTGCCTCTGCAATACCAGAGGCAAAGCTTACCTGTGTGGTACACTGCAGCAGTTTTCACCTGAGGCCCTGTAGACCTGCTGAAACCTCACCCTTACCACGCTGCTCCTTCATGTGTTGCTTTTGCTAGGTCTGCCCACACAATCAGCATCTGGCAAAGGCCAAAGGATCTCTCTGTCCTTGCTGAGGTGGAAGGTGTTTCAGCTCTCTGAGGCTTGGAACCTGCAGCCTGGGCTCTATACACAGAGAACAGACTCTAGAAACATTTCTCAATGAAGTACTCATCCAACACAGGCAAAGTATCACCTGATCAAGGCTTAAAACATCTCTCCCAAGCTGCAGTAGTGAAAAACTTCCCAAGTATAATCCTCTGAAAAGGCCAAGATTGGTATACCCTGCCCACTTAACAAAATCCCAGACCAAAATCTGCATATGCCTACCAAATCAGAATCATCCATTGTTCACATATTTTTATACTTCTTCCAAACATGAGAGATCTTACAGATATTACTCCTTTTCCATTTTTCCAGACTAAGTTCTGAACAAATTGAGATATAAGAGTGGCAAAGCATATAGAGCCTCAAATACCCCTTTTTTAATGGTAATGGATAAATAAGTGGGTCTGGGGCTGGGGGTGTGGCTCAGTGGTAGAGCACTTGCCTAGCATGCGTGAGGCACTGGGTTCAATTCTCAGCACCACATATAAATAAATAAAATGAATAAAGATCCATCAAGAACTAAAAAAAAATATTAAAAAAAAATGTGGGTCTGGCTTATTTAGAGGCTATTAAAAAAAATCAATCGACCTAAGATTGAGAAAAACTTACCCATGCAAAACAGATAGCATTAAAGCCAGAGCAGGTCTCCTCGCTGTGGGAAATATACCTCCAAGAAAAAAAAAAAAAGACAACCAAGTCAGAAAAAGAATATTCTTATCAAATTTGCCAATAAAATAAGTCATTCTACTTCCTTGGGATGGAGTAAAAAAATTGAACCTAACAGCCTTTCCTCCATATTGATGGAAACACCTGGTTACCATCGGTGACTATAATAAGGGTAGAATAAAAAGAATTTACTGATGATTGTAGATACATGAGCTGAAAGAAAAAAAAGAATCAAAGACAACTCCAAAAAAATTTTTTTTTCGGCTTAAACAACTTGAAGAATGGAAATATCATTTATTGAAATTAAAAAAAAAACACACAGGAGGGAGTGGTTTTCGGGGGAAAGTAAGATGTTCATTTATAGATATTGAGTTTGAGATGTTTATTAGGCATCCAAATGGAAGAGACAAGTGTATAATTTGATGTGAGAGAGAACTTCATTGGAATTAATAGTTTAAATTGTAAAGCTAGGTGAGCTCACCTGAGGATCACATGAGAAAATGTGCAGAAATTGAGCCCAGGGGCTCCAGGACTTAGAACTGAGGGAAATGAGAAGGGACTCACGGAGAAGATGAAGGTCAGCCATGAAAGTAGGAATAAAACAAAGACAGTGGTGTGTTGGAAGTTGTGGTATTTATTATCATGACTTTGAGTTATTATATAAAAGCAGGGTTCTTCAACTTTGTAAGGGCTTGAAAATGACCTTTATTTTTATTAATTTTTGAAACTAACATAATATTTGTATTTATTTATGGGATATAGTGTCATAATTCAATACATATATATAGCATGTAATGATCAAACTAGGGTAATCAGCATTACCCTAGGGTAATCCTCAAATATTATCATTTTTATGCATTGGGATACTTCAAACTCCTCTGTTATTTTGAAATGTACAGTTAATTGTTGTACACTGCAGTTGCCCTTCTATACTACGTAAAATTAGAATCACTGCCTCACCTGTAACTATTCTGGTACTCAGTATCCACAGTTTCCCTCTTTGTTCCAGTCCCTGGTGACCTCGATTCTACTCTCTACTCCTATCTGATCAATTTTTTTTTGGGGGGGGGGCTACTGGAGATTGAACTCAGGGCACTCGACCACTGAGCCACATCCCCATCCCTATTTTGTGTTTTTTTTTTTTAATGTAGAGACAAGGTCTCACTGAGTTGCTTAGCACCTCACCTTTGCTGAGGATGGCTTTGAACTCGTGATTCTCCCGTCTCAGCCTCCCAAAGTGCTGGGATTACAGGCATGAGCCATCATGCCTGGCTTGTGATCAATTTTTTTAGCTTCCACAAATGAGTACGTACAAGCAGTATTTGTCTTTCTGTTTCTGACTTATTTCACTTAATATACTGAACTCCATTTCTATCCATATTGCATATGACAAAATTTGATCCTTTTTTATGGTCGAATAGTGCTCTATTATGCACAACATTTTTATCCATTCTTCTGTGGATGGAAATCTTGGTTGTTTCCAAATCTTGGGCATTCTGATTAGTGTTGCTGTAAATGTGTGTGTTCAGGTATCTTTGATACAATGGCTTTATTTTCTTTGAATACATACTCCACAATGAAACTACTGGATCAAATGAGAGTTCTGTTTTCAACTTTTTGAGGAAATTTTATACTGTTTTCCATAATAGCTGGACTAATTTACATTTTCACCAATAATGTATAAGAGTTCCCCTTTCTGTACTTCCTTACATCATTTCTCGATTTGTTGGGTTTGGTTTTTGTTTGTTTGTTTTCTCCTTTTGATACTACCCATTCTAACTGGCATGAGATGTTACCTCACTCTGTTTTAATTTGCATTTCTTTCTTTTTTTTGGTACTGGAGATTGAACTTAGGGGCACTCAACCACTGAGCCACATCCCCAGCCCTATTTTGTGTTTTTTTTTTTTTTAATGTAGAGACAGGGTCTCACTGAGTTGCTTAGCACCTCACCATTGCTGAAGCTGGCTTTGAACTCGCGATTCTCCTGGCTCAGCCTCCATAAGTGCTGGGATTACAGGCGTGAGCCACCATGTCCAGCTTAATTTGCATTTCTTTGATGATTAGCAATGTTGAGCATTTTTCACATACTTGGCCATTCATCTATCTTCTTTTGAGAAATGTCTGTTCAGATCATTTACAGATTTACTTTCTGTTGAGTTCTTTATGTACTTTTGATATTAACTTCTTGTCTGACTAATAGTCGGCAAGAATTTTCTCCCATTAAGTACATTGTCTCTTGATGCTATTGATCATTTCCTTTGCTGTGCAAAAACAACTTAGTTTTATACACTCCAATTCACCTAGTTTTGCTTTTGTTGCCTGTGCTTTTGGGGTCTTCTCCAAAAAAATCTTTGCTTATCCCAATGTCTTCAAGTGTTTCTTCTATTTTTTTCTTCCAATAGTTTCTTATTTTCAGGTCCTATATTTAAGGTCTTTGGTCCAATTATGAGTTGACTTGGTATACAGTGAGAGATAGGCGTATAGTTTCATTCTTCTCAAAGTGTATATTCAGCTTTCCCAGCACCATTTTTTGAAGAGACTGTCCTTGCTCTAATGTATGTTCTTGGCATCTTTGTTGAAAATCAGTGGGTTGTAAATACATGGATTAATTTCTGGACTCTCTATTCTGTTCCATTGTGTCTGTTTTTAAGCCAATAGCATGTTGTTTTGATTATTACAGTGTAATGGTGGTCCCTTCACCTTCTGAATATAGTCCTTGTTGCTCTAAGTTAATTGCCCTTGAACACACCCACTACAGGAAGGAGATGCTTGCTGAGGATATGGGAAACAAATATCTGCCAAATTGACAAGTGAATCCTAACGCGACATCAGGGTGCCCTGGGACCCCCTCCCAGAGCACACCTAGAATGTAACCCTTTAAAACCCTCCTGTCCCTGCTGATCAGGAGACTCACAGCCTTTTGGACAGGAGTCCCCTGTGTTTCTCCTTTGCTAGCAAAGCAATAAACCTTTTTCCTTTTTCTCAAAACCGTGTCCTCATTATTAAATTGGCATTGATTGGCATAGGGGACAGGGAGTGAGCTTTCGGTTACAAAGCTTCATATTGTGTTCTAAAGTCAGGTATTATAATAATGTCATCAGCTTTGTTCTATTCTGGTTTGGCTTTTCTGATCAGGATTGCTTCTGCATCTTTTGTGATTCTGTGTGAATTTGTGATTTTTTTTCTTAATTCTTCAAAGAATGTCATTGGTATTTTGATGGGAAGTGCATTAAATCTGTAGATTGCTTGGGTAGCATAGACATTTTAATAGTACTGATTCTTCTGATCCATAAGCAAGAGATGTCTTTCCATTTTTGTATGTTATATGTGTGTATCTATTATAATTTCCTTCATCATTGTTTTATATTTTTCATTATAGAGATTTTTCACTTCCTTGGTTAAATTTATTCCTAGGTATTTTAGCTTATTTGTGAATATTGTCAATGAGACTGCTTTTTGTAAATCTCTTTTTTGACTAGTTCATTTTTGGTATTTAAGAGTGCTACTATTTTTTGTATGTTGATTTCGAGTCCTTCAACTTTACTAAATTTGTCAGTTCCAATAGGTTTTTTATTTGTACGGGGTATTTTCGCTTTTTTTTGGGTAGTGGTCTTTAGATTTTTTGATTGATAGGATCATTTTATCTGCAAACAAGGATAATTTGAATTCTTTTTCAATTTAGATGTTCTTTATTTCTTGCTCTAAGATTTCTAGTATTATGTTGAATAGAATTAGTCAAAGTGAGCATTGTTATGTTCCACTCAGCTTTTCCCCAGTTAGCATGATGCTGGCTGTCTATATAGCCTTTATTGTATTGAGATTGGTGCTTTCTTTTTTTTTTTAATTTTTTTTTTTAGTTGTAGATGAACACAATGTCTTTATTTTATTGCTTTGTACGTGGTGCTGAGGATCGAATCCAGGGCCTCACGCATGCGAGGCAAGCGCTCTACCACTGAGCTACAATCCCAGCCCCGAGATTGGTGCTTTCTATACCTAAGTTGTTGAGAGTTTTTTATCATAAAGTGATATTGAATTCTATTGAGTGCTTTTTTTTTTTGGTGGAATGCTTTTTCTTTTTCTATTGAGATGATCGCATGGTTTTTATCTGTCTATTGATGTATGGAATTACATTTATTAATTATTGAACCATCCTTGCATCCCTGGGATAAATCCTTTCTTATGGTATGTAATCTTTTTGATATACTATTGGACTTGGTTTGCTAGCATTTTGCTGAGAATTTCTGCATCTATTTTCATCAGAAATATTGGTCTGTAGTTTGTTGTTATATCTTTGTCTAGTTTTGATATGAGGGTAATGTTCGCCTCAGAATGAGTTTGAAAGAGCTCTCTTCTTTTCAAATTGGTATTAGTTCTTCTTTAAGTGTTTTTGTAGAACTCAGCTTCACTGGTATTGGACTTTTCTTTGTTGAAAAACTTTTTTTACTAATTCAATCTTATAGCTCATTATTGGTCTATTGAGGTATTCTGTCTTCATGGTTCAATTTTGGTAGGTTTCTATGTGCCTGTAACAGTGGTCTTTTCACCTTCTGAGTATAACCCTCATTGCTCAAGGCTTTTTTTTTTAAAAGAACATGGGTTTTTTTCTCTCTTCTTCCTTCTCTCCCTCCCTAATGAGATTAGTGTTATGTTTTCTTCCTCTAGTTAATTGCCCTGGAACACACCACTACAGGAAGGAGATGCCTGCTGAGGATCTGAGAAGTGAATATCTCCCAAATTAACAAATTAATCCTAACAAGCCTAACTAGGGTGCGCTGGGACCCCCTACCAGAGCACACCTGGAATATAATCCTTGAAGGTTTCCTTTAAAATCCGTGTGTCCCTCCTGATGGGGAGAATCACAGCCTCAGGGACAGGAGTCCCCTGTGATTCTCATTTGCTAGCAAAGCAATAAAACAACTTTTTCCTTTTTCTCAAAACCAAGTCCTCAATATTAAATTGGCATGAATTGGCTTTGAGGACAAGGACGGAGCTTTCAGTTACAAGCCCAGAAATCTATCATTTCTTCTAGAGTTTCCAATTTGTTGGTACATAGTTGTTTGTATAGTCTCTAATGATCCTTTAAATTTCTGTATTCTCAGTTGTAATGATTTCCTTTTCCATCTCTACTGTTACTTATTTGGGTCTTTTTTTCTAGGTTAGCCTGACTCTCCAAAAAAACAATCTCTTCATTTCATTAATCCTTTGGTTTTTGTTTTGTTTTGTTTTTAGTCAGGGCTTTGCTGTTGTTTATTCTTTTCTGTTCTGCAATGCTATGTCTCACTGATTTTAAGATATGTATTAACATTTTGACAGCTCTAAAATCAAACTGTATGTCATGGTTGAGGTGATAGGAAGCATTGTGTTTCAGTTTGGATGTGATTGTTTTTTCTTTTTTAATGAGTAAAAAATAATATACTCATTGTATAATCAGAGACATCTTAAATTTATAAAATATGTTGATCAACATTTCTTAGGGATATATGTTGATAACTTCTTAGAAATAAACTTGGGTTCAGCTCTCCATATACTAAACTTTAATTTAAGAATCAAGTTTAGCCAAACATTCTACCATCACCCACTACAGGCTAGGAGTATTCTTGCCACTCTAGATAGATTCTCAAGCACAGAACTGGAAGGGATGTTATTAGCAATCCTTTGCATTCCCTCTTTAGTTTCCTCCAGCTGCTTTAGTATCCCAGAGAAAACTCATAGCCATGAAGTAAGACAGATTAATAGTTTCCCCATTAAAATTGGTATCAAGAAACAACTCTGTACCCCCACCACTCCCCACTTCACAACTGTACCAAGCCAGCTTTTTATATAACTAATAAGCCATCAGCTTAGCTCAAGCCAACATCATCCCTAAAAACAAGGCAGAAATTCCAAAAATGAATGAAATTGCAAGCCCTTTCCTGTCCACATAAGGCTTAGTTTAACTCTATTAAACTTCAGTCTTTGATATCAAATATCTTACCTGCCCTTTCTCTCTTAGCCCCCACCAAGCACCCAAAGTAACTCTCAGAGCTGTGCATTCTCATTGGCAATGGACACCTTGCAGCTGCCAATTTGGAGAAAATAGTAACAATCTCTCTGGCTTCCTGGATTTATTTTCCTTATTGTTCAAGAGGAAAGTACTATATCAGCAAGTAGGTCAGCTGCAACCCTCCGATCTGTAAGTAAAGGGGCATTGTAAGCTACATATTATCCATACTTGTTTGCCCAGAAGTCTGATTTTATTGTGAAGAATTGGCAGTCCATCCTTACACATGCCCTTCTAATTTTCCCTGAAAATATCACTGTTCTCATACAGACACTGTCTCACAAATAACATCACATGCATTGCTATTGACTTTTGGTTAAATTCAAAGTTGTGTTATCCAATCCCAAGACATTCACATAAATAACACCTTATAAGAAAGTCTGTAAGGAATATATTCTGGATTCAGGTACTGGGATATTTGGCAAAAACTTGCACTTGTGGTGAAACTGGGAATGGAATATGAATACTATTCGGCTTTTGGCTATGTGAAGCATAGGAAATCGATCCCAGAATCTGCAACTATTACAAGCATACCTGAGCTGGGTGGAAGAACTCAGGCATGTACAGACTGGTAAAGCCAGAGCTGAGTTTACAGCCAACATACTCTGTTTCACTTGATGCCATTGTCTTCCTGCTTACCCAGGCACCCACCCAACTTCACCCAGAAGCCAAGATAAAAAGTTATTGTAAACAAGCAACATGCCCTATTGGAGAATTTAGTAAATCTATACTTTCTTTCACTCATATTATTAAAATGCATCTTTTCCCTTTTCTCCTTAATTCTGATTTTTCTTAATGTATAGTCCAAGGGAACATGTTCCAAGATTTCATGGGAAAAATGTTTCTCACTATTCCAGACCATTTTACACATAGGAAAAGAGATGAAATTGGAGACACTGGGTCTCATCTTTTGCTTTATTTGGTTTCATGGCTACCTAGAGAATAATACAGGTCATACTACAAATCTTTATTTCCTGCACTACCAACCCACAGGGCTGTGTTGTTAGCTGAATGGTGAAATCTGTATGAATTAATGACTCAAAGATGGGAAATACAAAATCCTCAATAATATTATTGGTAATGGTCAGCTCTATAAAATACATTTTAAAAAATGTAATCGCCAGCTTTATTAAAAACTTCTATTCACATTTTATATACATGTAGAATTAACTTAAGTTTGAGGTACACTAATTTTTTTCTCCACTTTTAACATACAAGATGATTTAAGCATCCATATAGTGCTTTTAATCCCAAAGAAATTAAATGTATGTTATTTTGGAGGATATTTTATCCTTTGGGTTTTTTTGGTACCGGGGATTGAACTCAGGGGTACTTGACCACTGAGCCATATCCCCAGCCTTATTTTGTGTTTTATGTAGAGACAGGGTCTCACTGAATTGCTTAGCACCTTGCCGCTGCTAAGGCTGGCTTTGAACTCATGATTCTCCTGTCTCAGCCTCCCAAAGTGCTGGGATTACAGGCGTGCACCACTGTACCTGGCAGGACATTGTATTCTTAATTTATAACTCTTTTAGTTTAGTTTGGTTTGGTTTTTTCCAGATCTCCAGACTGGATTCAAATGTAATCCCATGACAGTATGAGACATTTTTCTTTATTCCACTGCTGTTAGAGTAAATTAGGAAGAGGATGCTCATTTCTAACAGTATTAACATTGGAGTAATCCTTCAATTTGGTTAGTTTTCCTCTCCAAAAACCAAATTCTGGCTCTCTAGGCATATACCTAGTGAAGGAGAAGGGAAAGGGGAAACCCATGGACAACAGCCCAATATAGTTTCCTGGTCCTTAGTCTTAGGAAATCATGTAAAGACACTTTCCACCATCTTCCAGAATTCTACTGGTTCTACTAAGTTTTTGCCTTTTTCTACAAAATATGGAATGCTTCCTAGCTATCCATATATATTAGGCAGAGTATATACCAAGGAGGGGTTTCATATGCACAGGTTCCTTGATGTGATTTTGTCCTTCCTCCAGAAGTTTCTCTCATTACCAGCTGCTATTCTAAACCAGCCAGAACATCTCTGAATAATCCAATCCATTCAGGTCCTCCTAATAAGTGCAACAATTATATGCACATATTCTACCGTTAAGGTCTATTTTTTTTTCACAGCAAAGATAGTGTCTGTTATTTATTTATTTGTTTGTTTGTTTGTTTGTTTATTTATTTTGGTGCCAGGGATTGAACTCAGGGGCACTCAACCACTGAGCCACATCCCCAGCCCTATTTTGTGTTTTATGTAGAGACAGGATCTCAACGAGTTGCTTAGTGCCTCACCGTTGCTGAGGCTGGCTTTGAACTCGCGATTCTTCTGTCTCAGCCTAAGTGCTGGGATTATAAGCATGAGCCACCGCGCCTGGCTTGTTCTTTATTTTGATCCCCAAGTTAAAGAGTATATCAATTGCTGATGCCTGATCTAATAAATCTGATCCAGTTATTAATATGGTTATTTCTAGTCCATTTTATTTTATATTGTTTTATTAACACATTAATAATACAAATTAATGGGATTCGCTGTGATATTTCCATACATGTGTATATCATGCATTCATCATATTCATTCATTCTCCTTCTACCTACGCTCCCCTCTCTCCTCTGGCACCCTTCCCAGTCTCTTGTACTTACTGTTTAATTTTCAGATTCATTTCATTTTTAGTTTCTGCATATGAGAATAAAAACATGTAATACTTCTTTTTGTGTCTGGCTTATTTTGCTTAACATGATGTTCTTCAGTTCCATCCATTTGCTTTACAAATGACAGATTTCTTTCTTCTTTATGGATAAATAATATACTACTACATGTATTTACATATTTCCTTTATCCATTCATCTGTTGATGGACACACAGTTTGATTCTACATGTTAGCTATTATGAATAGTGCTGCAATGAACATGAGCATGCAGGTATTTTTTTGTCTTTCCTTTGGATCATAAATATTGGGAAGGCACTGAGTTTCCCACTTTATCTGACAAAAGTCCGAAGGCCTGTATTTCATTAGCACAGAAGACATGACTTCAAATATCTGGAAAACTAGATAATAATAACTTTTGCACACATTATCTCATTTAATCCTCGCAACAATCCTATGAGATAAAGTATTATTTTCCTCACTTTATACACATGTAAACTGAGGTTCACAAGGTTGAGTTCAAAATATGTAAAGACAGGATGTATCTATGACACAATAATAGGTTGAACTACACTGGCCCTTTGAGGGGTCTCCAGTGAGCAAAACTGACAGCTACGTAAATAACTGTGATTAATATAGCTAACTATAATTAATATCAACATAGAAATGGCATTGCAATAAATAGAAATACTAAGAAATGATAGTAAGGAAAATATTGAATTTTCTTGAACTAGTCACAGAGGAGGGAAGCATGATCACATTTTTCTCTTTTGCCAAATATTTTTGAGCACCTAATAATAGCTCTAAAAATAAATATTAGCATTAAGTAAATATTATTCACTTATGATCAGTAGTAGCTTTCCTTATTATTAGATAAACATTAAACATGAAAAAATACTGCTTTTAGTAAAACATTTAATGCAAATTCTATGATAAATGTAGATCCAGTCATTTTAGAACATTGATTTTGCACCTATGCAGATGGAATAGATGGGTATAAGATATGGCTCTTATTCAAAATAAACTTAAAGTTCACTACATGTTAATTCTGGTAAATTTTCTGGAACATAGGATCATTATGAAACTCAAAATTGTCCTGGGATCTTCAAGCTAATTTTACATCAAGGCCTGCAAGTATATTTTCAATCCTCCTTTGAGCACTTTCACTTAAGCAATCATTTCTGTAACTGTCTTTTTTTTAGCCAGCTGCTAAAGCCATTCTACCCAGATTTCAACTCCACTGAGTTATTTCAACTTTAAACTGATTTACATAATGAAAAGTAAGAAATTAGCATACAGGAAAAAAAAATAGAATCTATTATGGGCCAGGCACCAGGCCCACAGTTGGCATCCTAAAGATGGAGAGATGGTTTCCCCTCAAGAAGATCACATCTAACAGTGGCAATAAAAATGGAAGCAAATGGCCATAATATAGTACAATATGTGCTACAGTAAGTGTGATGTTCTATGGAAAAAATGATGAATGTCTAATTAATTTGATTAGAAAGCTACAAACTACAAAAAAGGATTCAACTTTCCCCCCAAATTTCCATATTTATTTGCTTATGTTATTCAAAAAGACAGTGACTCACATTGTCTGGAATATAAATGGTACTCAAATGTTTGTTGGTGAAAACATAACTAGAATGATTTTTATGTGTTTCTTTATTCTTTAGTTTGGAGAAAAAACAGCTTCTATAAGTAACACTTGGTAAATAAACTTCCAGACTTCTTTTTATGCTTGTAAATATGAATGTATATAAAATATATATGTGTATGTATAAATAAAACCAAGAGAACCTCTGTGTCTGTGTGTGTGTCTGTGTATGTGTGTCTCTGTGTGTGTGTGTCTATGTGTGTGTGTGTGTCTGAGAGAGAGAAAGAGAGGGAGTGAGGGAGAGGGGGAGAGAGGGAGAGAGAAAGTGCGTGTGCGCCAGCGAGAGCTTTACTAGGGAATGAACCCAGGGGCATTTTACCACTGAGCCATATCCCCAGCCCTTTTTAAAAATTTTTTATTTTAAGACAAGTTCTCATTAAGTTGCTGAGGGCCTCACCAAGTTTCTGAGGCTAGTCTCAAACTTGCAATCCTCCTGCCTCAGCCTCCTGAGTAGCTAGGATTACAGGTATACCATCACACTTGGCAGGAACCTGCCATTTGAAAGTTGTGAGTTGCTTCTAAGTCTTTTAGCAAAGACTACCTTGAACAGATCTTCATTCACACAGAATTATATCCATGGGCCATTTTAGTTGGTTGTGTGATAAAACATAGAAATAAAAGGAGAATTTCTAGGGTTGGCAGAGTAATACTCTCTGGTATGCAGAATGCAAGTATACCACAGAAAATGTGCTTCAATTCACAATAGGACACTGAGTTTTTCTTGATGAAAGAGATTGAGCCTCCCAGCACCTCTTTTTTAGGATTCGATGCAATAGAATATTTCTGCTACACCAAAGAGGTCCCAAATGAGGCCAGCTATTTGTAGAGTACACCAAGGACTCTGAAGAAGTTGCTCAAGGTGGCAGAAGACACAAAGATTGGTGACTTTACTTAAAATCAGCATACTATAGTGATGCGGCCACATCAGTGTTTATAGCTCAATTCACAATAGTAAAACTATGGAACCAACCTAGGTGTCCTTCAACAGATGAATGGATAAAGAAAATGTGGTATATATACACAATGGAATATTACTCAGCCATAAAGAAAAATGAAACTATGCATTTGGCAATAAATGGATGGAACTGGAGACTATCAGGCTCAGTGAAATAAGCCAATCCCAAAAAAACTAAAGGCCAAATATTCTCTCTGTTATGCAGATGCTAATAAACAACAAGCGGGGAAGTGAAGAATAGAAGTTCATTGGCTTAGACAAAAGGGAATGATGGGAAAGGAAAGGGGGTGAGAATAGGAAAGACAGTAGAATGAATCCAACATAAGTTTTCTATATTCATATATGAATATATGACCAGTGTAACTCTACATCATATACAATCACAAGAATGGGAAGTTATACTCTATGTATGTATGATATATCAAAAAACATTTTACTGTTACGTATAACAAAAAAGAACAAATAAAAAATTAACTATAATAAAAAAAGATTGGCGACCTTGGCTTAATACCTTGGTCCCACTTGTCATGAGGGAGACTAGGTTTAGGATGTCAAGGAGCTGGAATTAGAACCTCCTTTCTCTCCAATCACCCTATCCCTCTTAGTTGTGTGGATTTTAAAAGGATGACCATATAATTTATCATCCAAACAATGACATTGTTGAGAGTGAAAGGGAGCACTGTTTATTTTTGCTTTGGGAATAATGACTGTGTAGATAAGTGTCAATAAAGTGATTTAACATGGGAACCTGAATAGTATGGCTATGTCCCTCCATAGCAGCTTACAGCACTGTCGGTAGGTGGGATGAATTTTGCCTTCTAACATTATGAAAAAGCACTGCAGTTTGGTGAATGACTTGTATGAACGGCAGTACAAGATGGGAGCCTCGGGGACGCCCAGTGACATTGCTTAAGTAAATCAGAGAGAATGGGACATCAGTACAAATGGGGATGCAGGAGTAAGTGGGAGATTTATTGAAATGCTGTGTGTCAGAAACCTTGTGCTTGATGGCTGATTTAAAACCCACAAAGCCTTTCCCAGGGTCATTAATTTCCCACAGCAGTTGTGCAGTCCTCTGGCTTCTGAGGTCCGACCCATATTTTTTTGAAAGTCTCACTCAGGGTATCAGGTCAACCCACAGAGATTATCTCTCTGGTCTTTCAGGATAAATTCAGTGTCTCCCTACAGTGTTAGAATACGGGGGAATAGTGTTAAAATGTGGGGGATCATCTACTGCACACAAAACTGTAGAGTGGACGATGTTGCCTAGAAAGGTATGTAAAGTATGATATAATAAAGAGGGAGTCCCTGGCTAATACAAATATTTAAAGGGAGAGAAAGAAGAAGTTAAAGATGGGTGGCTGAAATTGTAATAGCTAATATTTTTCAGCAATAACTATATTCCAGGAAGTGCTATATGCCAGGAATTCTATTGAGAGGTTTTTCATCTCTGATTATCTATTAAATATTTATTCATGGAAATAAATGACATTCATTCACTTGCTAACAAGACAGACACATTAGCTATTGTGGAGTGTGTGCTGCCTAGGGAAGAAGATATTAAATGACTATTTCTATATGAGCTGTGATAAATAATATCTATTCATACATCTTGACCTTGAACATCCTTGGGGACTTTGGGAAGCTTATTTCCCAGATGGCTATTGGAAAAGGAATAAAAAACAGAGGCTACTGTATCTAAAAGCTCTGAAACTGCCCCTTCCCATCTGTCCCTCTAGGCACATAGCCTGTTTTACTTATTTACACATAATGACTTTCTAATTATTAACTTAAATGCCTTGCAGGTTTCCTTAGAAACTGCTTCAAAAAAAGTTTAATGTTACAAAATTCTAAACATAGCACTGAAAATTGAGAAGGAAATTTAAAGAAAATAAGTTGGTGTCACTGTTGAAATAAATGATATAATTGACCTATCAACAGTCTCCAGCAAGCACAGCTGAGCCCCCGCCTCAAGTTGCTGAAATTTTTCTTTACATGTATTTAAAGGCTTTTCAAAAGAGAACAAAGATTTCCAAGTGTTTTTTTTTTCCCTCTCTTTCCCTTTGGGAAATCATTGCTTTAAAAGATTAAATCTGCTGCAGAAAGCAGAAATGCAGAGTATTCACACGTTCATTTAAAATCTATTAGATACCTTTTACACTCTAATCACAGAGCTGCCACAGGAAAAGCACTGGCTCTCACAAAGCACACTCACTGAAGCTTTGGACTTCTTTCTTCTTAAAAAAATAAATAAATAAAAAGACATAAGTATTAAGAATGCTGTAGCAAAAGCAAGTTTGTGTAGCAAGGAGGTTAAAGAATTTGCCTTCAAATTCCAGCTCCGTAACTTTTTGGTTACATGACCTTGGGCAAGCTACATCAACTCACAGAAGTTTCCTCATTAATAAAACAGAGCTTGAAATGTTACCTACTTCAGAAAGTACCTACTTTCAAATGGTACCTACCTATTTGAAAATCAAATAAAATAAGGCACTGTGTATGTCAATCATAATATTTATGAATTCCTCTTGTCAGTTATTCAAGCTAAAACACTTCTTGAACTCTTACTGTCCCAGACATGCTGCCTCCAGAAGTTATCTTTAACAGAATTAATTTCCTCTTTTTCTTAATCTTTTCTCTAATATTTAAAAAAAATTTTTTTTTAGTTGTTGATGGATCTTTATTTTTATTCATTTGTCATTTATATGTGGTGCTGAGAATCGAACCCAGTGCCTCATGCATGCTAGGCAAGTGCTTTACCACTGAGCTATAGCCCCAGCCCTTCTCTAATATTTTTATGAACCATCCCTTGCACATACTATTCTAAGTTCTAAAGTGAGGCCTGTGGATCACCACCTCTTTTCTATAACCTATAGAAATTGACTTGCAAAAAGGTAACAGTCTATCTGAAAAGAAAAGGCAGATGCTGACCCCAGGAGGTAGAGGCCAGTTTGGATGTTCAGGGAAAGCAGAAAAGAAAGGATACCTGACCCACAGGCCAGAGCTATGGATTTCCTTCTCAAGTCTTACTGTACCCCTTTTTTCTCATATGAAGGCCCTTCACACCCCAGAGTCCCCTAAGATAGGCATTTGAGATGAAGAAGTCTAGTTGGTCTTCTTCAAACCTAGCTTCATTTCCACCAAATGCAAAGATGAAGAAAGTAAGGATGATAATCTCTTGTAGTTGTGCCAGTTATTAAACTGGTTCTTAACTTGATAACCATGAAGCTCTTTAGTGTGACATCCCTATAAATTTCAAGAAATAGTAATCCCATAAATGACTCTGCAAATTTCATTTATGTGCTAGAATACAGATATAGATATAACCTCCTGAAAACTTATCATGTTATGGTTCTGTAAAGGAATGTGCTTAAATATTATGAAATTTAGATACTAATGATAGATCTACACTAATTGAGTTTAATCTAAAGATGAATTGAGTTCTCTCTAAATGATGGGACTACATCTTTATTTTTTAAAAATAAAAATAACTGGCATTCCATAATTTTTTCCTATAAAGGAATATTTAAAAAGATATATATCACAGTTCCTATGATTCCTTGTCTAGAGAGAGGATTCAAAGTACAGAGAACTTTCTGGATAGGGCTAGAAGGAAAATTTTGAGACCTATTCTCCTCAGCCTCACCCAACACCTAGTAATCCTTTAACTGGAAACCTTTTAAAACTGATAAAGTATGCAGTTAACATCACTGAAATAAAAACCATAAAACAGTTCTCAGGTGAAGGCCATGTGCCCTACTGAACAGAACTTCACTATACTATAATTTAAAATAGTAACTCTTTTCTCCCAATCTTTATACAGGAAACCACCAGCAGAACAGCTTCAGACATGCTTAAAGATAATACATGAATGACATATCCAAAAAGGCCTGGCTCCCTTAATCATCAGCACATTTTATGACATTCCTTCAAATGACGGGGTCATCTCAGTGCCTTCTGTTGTTCCTGCATATGGAATGCCTCTATCCTTGACACAGAATTTCTTTCACCATTTTCCACTGCTCCCTGATCAACCATATTTTTATACACAATTCTGATCACATTTATCTTTCAATTAAGTACTGCTGTCTGAGGAGGCTCAAAGAAAAGAAACCCTAAGGTGAATATAATTTGAATGTGGGAAAGGAGAACTCTTAAGAAAAGAGCATCCAAGACGGGAATACATAGAGTCTGACTCTATGCGTGTTACATTGCAATTGAATATAAAATATACAAAATAAAATTTTAATTTCATGTGGATGATAATAAGCTTAAGTACTATGTGATCTAAATTTTAAACAAAATCACTATTTTTAAATGTCGAAAGACATTGTTAGTAAGTTAAAAAGTCTACTAATAAGACAGAATCACAAGGCTTAAAAAGAAAAGGCTCAATATTCACAAACCCTCCCACCTATCTTTTTCCAGTCCCATATATACTATTAGTGTCACACTAAATACCATCTCTTCTGTTATAATGCCATCCTAATGTTTTTGAAAAAAACTTAGTTGCACAAAATCATGCAATAAGTTTTGACAGAAGGAAAAAGAGATTGGGGTAAGAGTTTTAGATTCAATAACAAATTTAGTTTTCCTGAAAGAATTGCTATAATAATTTTGGCTTTTTAATAGCTTTAAGTGCATACCTATTAATGGATCTTCCACTTCTTATAAATCACTAACTCAAGAAAAAGTTCTTGCTTTTTCATTATGGTATTAATATCAGCCCAACATTGCTTGGATTTTTATAATTGTTTTTGCCCATTGTTATGAAGATCATATCGCAAAGCCAGATGAGGAGTAAAATAATTGTTAGTTTCCACCAATCAACAGTTATTTGACTCCTATATTCTGCATGCTAGTTTTTCATTATGCTTTATTATATTATGATCAAGTATTCTATGAAATGTAAATCATGTTCCTCTATTAATTGTTACTTTTTTTTTTTTGGTACCAGGGATTGAACTCAGGGATTGACCACTGAGCCACATCCCCAGCCCTATTTTGTGTTTTATGTAGAGACAGGGTCTCACTGAGTTGCTTAGTGCCTCGCCGTTGCTGAGGCTGGCTTTGAACTCGCGATTCTCCTGTCTCAGCCTCCCTAAGTGCTGGGATTACAGGCTTGAGCCACCGCGCCCAGCTTAATTGTTACTTTTTAATCTAGGAAAACTAGCATCTTTTTCTCAAAATGAGTATTAGAAAAAAGAGTTAAATTATAAAAGGCCATCAACTCATTGTTGATAATGTTTCTGTTTCTTCCACAGTGACCATAGGATTTAAGAATGTGACGAAGAAGCCAGTTATGGTGGTACACACCCATAACCCAGCTACTGGGGAGGTTAAGGCTGGAAGATCTCAAGTTAGAGGCCATCCTCAGCAATTTGGAGATCCTGTATCAAAATAAAATTTTAAAAAATGTTTGGGAATGTAGTTCAGTGGTAGAATGCTTGTGCAAGGCTATGGGTTTAATCTCCAGCACTAAAAAAAAAAGAAAAGACAAACACCTATACACAAGGACCGGGACAGAGCATGTGATATCTACTCTTTCTCAAGAACTGACCTGGATGCTTGAAGATGGTGGAATAAAGGAGGTAGCTTTCCTGGCTTCTCTGTGGCATGAAACCAAGAAAAGACAGGCGACTTCTCAGCAAAGACCAGCTGAGAGAGATGAGAGAGATTGAGTTCAGAGGCTGAACCCAAAACTAGGAAACATGGGGTCCACAGGTGGTATAGGGGATTAAGTATTGGCTCCTCCACCACACAAGTGGAACCCAGGGGAGATCCTTGGGGTGCAGTCTTCCAGTGTGGACTGGCAATTCCTTGGCTCTAGAGGTATACTGGTTTAAAATCTCCAGAGCAACTGGCATTCGGCCAAGAGCCTGGAGCTCACCTAAACCTAAACCCTGCCTCCAGGAATTCCACCTATTGGATTACCTCTCTCACTCTAGCAATCCAGAAGGTGCTACATCATGTTCCAGATGACTTCACCTAAAACTGCTAAGAGAAACTGAGAATCTTTAGAACTCCAACGGAAAGAATTCTTTAGCTTTTCAATAAGATTTTTTTTCTTTTTTCCTTTTTTATTTCTTTCCGCTGTTTAATTGTGACCTTAATGGTACATGAACATTTATACATACTCATATTTGTTTTTTTCTCATTTATAGCATTTTTGAAGCCAGTTTTTTTCTTTTCTTTTTTTTTAAGGTTAGGCAGATACTTACTTAAAAGATACTTTTAATACATTATGATCTGTTCTACAAGGGAGACATCAATTTTTCAGGTTTGGAAACAATAGGAATATTTAACATTTGTTAGGTCTACAAAGAGGGCAACTGTTTTCAAAGCAAAGACAACTGAATGGGTAAAGGCAAAATCAAAAGCAATATCTAAAGTTTCTTACATTATTCATTTTTTAAAAAAATTATTAACATTTTGAAAATTTATTTGATCTACTTAGGTATACATGACAACAGAATGCATTTTGATTCATTGTACACAAATGGAGCATGATTTTTCAATTCTCTGGTTGTACATGATGTAGAGTAGCACCATATGTGCTGTCATACATAAAGCTAGGGCTATGATGTCCATCTCATTTCAGCATGGTTCCTGCCCCCATGTCCCCTCCCCTCCCCTTCCTCCTCTTGGACCAAAATTCCTCCATTCTTCCCATGCACCCTCCCCCATTATGGATCAGTATACACTTATCAGAGAGAACATTTGGCCTTTGGTCTTTGGGATTGGCTTATTTTGCTTAGCATGATATTCTCCAGCTCCATTCATTTACTTGCAAATGCCATGATTTTATTCTCTTTTAATGCTAAATAATATTCCATTGTGTATATATACCACAGTTTCTTTATACATTCATCTATTGAAGGCCATCTAGGTTGCTTCCACAGTTTAGCTATTGTGAGTTGAGCTGCTATAAATATTGAAGTGGCTGTGTCACTGTAGTATGCTGTTTTTAAGTCCTTTGGGTATAGACCGAGGAATGGGATAGTTGGGTACCGTGATGGTTCCATTTCAAGTTTTCTAAGAAATCTCCATACTGCTTTTCAGACAGGTTGCACCAATTTGCAGTCCCACCAGCAATGTATGAGTGTGCCTTTTCCCCCACAACCTCGCCAACACTTATTGTTGTTTGTATTCTTGATAATTGCCATTCTGACTGGCTTGAGATGAAATCTTAGTTTTGATTTGCATTTCTCTAATGGCTAGAGATGTTGAACATTTTTTTCATATATTTGTTGATTGATTGTATATCTTCTTCTGAGAAGTGACTGTTCAACTCCTTAGCCTATTTATTTATTGAGTTGTTTGTTTTGTTGTTAAGTTTTTTGAGTTCCTTATATATCTTGGAGACCAGTGCTCTATCTGATGTGTTTGTGGCAAAAATTTGCTCTCAGAATGTAGGCTCTCTGTTCACTTCACTGATTGTTTCTTTTGCTGAGAAGAAGCTTTTTAGTTTGAATCCATCCCATTTATTGATTCTCAATTTTACTTCTTGTGCTTTAGGAGTCTTGTTAAGGACATCAGGCCCTAATCTGATGTGATGAAGGTTTGTGCCTACTTTTTCTTCTATTAGGCACAGGGTCTCTGGTCTAATTCCTAGGTGCTTGATCAACTTTGAGTTTAATTTTGTGCATGGTAAAAGATAGGGATTTAGTTTTCTTTTGCTGCATATGGATTTTTAGTTTTCCTAGCACTATTTGTTGAAGAGGCTATCTTTTCTCCAATGTATGTTTTTGGCACCTTTGTCTAGTATAAGATAACTGTATTTAAGTGGGTTTGTCTCTGTGTCTTCTATTCTGTATTATTGGTCTACATGTCTATTTTGGTGCCAGTACCATGCTGTTTTTGTTACTATAGCTTTGTAGTATAGTTTAAGGTCTGGTATTGTGATGCCTCCTGCTTCACTCTTCTTGCTAAGGATTGCTTTGGCTATGCTGGGTCTCTTATTCTTCCAAATGAATTTCATGATTCCTTTTTCTATTTCTATAAGGAATGATGTTGAGGTTTTAATTGGAATTGCATTGAATCTGTATAGCGCTTTGGGTAGTATGGCCATTCTGACAATATCGATTCTGTCTATCCAAGAGCATGGGAGATTTTTCCATCTTTTAAGATCTTCTTCAATTTCTTTCTTTAGTGTCCTGTAGGTTTTATTGTAGAGATCTTTCACCTCTCTTGTTAGATTAATTCCCAAGTATTTTATTGTAGTTTTTGATGGGTGGGTTTTCTGCAGATTAGGATTTTTAAATTTTTTAAAAAATTTTTATTTTTCATGGATGAGTTTTTTCAGATTAGGATTTTAAATAGTATATTTTAGTTTTGTTTTATATTTTCTTTTTTAAAATTTAAAAAACATTTCAATTTTAGAATAAGAAAAAATTTATTTTATACACACACACACACACACACATATATATTCCCCCTTTCTTACCTATCTGTCTCAACCCAGACCCTAAATGCCAATAGGGCTTACATTATGGTTTAGATATTAGGTATCCCCCAAAAACTCAATGTGTGAGACAACACAAGAAAGTTCAGAGGTGAAATGGTTGAGTTATGAGAGCCTTAACCTAATCAGTGCATTAATCCCCTAATAGGGATTAACTGGATGGTAACTGTAGGCAGTTAGGATGTGGCTTGAAGAGGTGGGTTACTGAGGGCATGCTTTTGCAGTTTAAATTCTTTTGATTGTTGAGGGGATCTCTCTCTCCTCTCTCCCTCTCTCCTCTCTCTCTCTCTCCCTCTCTCTCTCCCTCTCTCTCTCTCCCTCTCTCTCTCTCCCTCTCCCTCTCTCTCTCTCTCTCTCTCCTCTCCTCTCCTCTCTCCCTCTCTCTCCTCTCTCTCTCTCTCTCTCTCTCTCTCTCTCTCGCTCGCTCGCTCGCTCGCTCGCTCTCCCCTCCCCCCACCCTCTCTTTCTTCTTCTTGATGGCCATGTCTTGAGCTCGCTTCCTCCACCTCACCCTTCTGTCTCAACTTTAACCCAGAGCATTGGATTTGGCTACCTAGGAACTATACTTCTGAAACCATGAGACCTCAAATAAACTTTTCCTACTCTAAAATTGTTCTTGTCAGAT
>PVHX01025382.1:0-22466 GCA_004024805.1 Geosciurus inauris | reverse complement strand
CCCATTCAGCTCTACTTGCTACATGCACCCCCCCCAAGGGCCTGTGGGCAGCTCAGACCTGGAGCAGTAAGCCCAGAACACCATCCCAATCCAGCACCTTTGGCCAGTGGCTTTTGAAGAATTTGTGCCTTTTGTAGAATCTAGTCTGCCAGGAGTCGCCTTACTATTTCCTTGAGGTATGATGAAATTGAGCCCAAGGTGCCCACACATGTGCATGCATGTATATTAGGTATGCATGTGTGCATACATGTGCCTGGCCATGTATCCCAGAGGAAGGAGCACCATATTTTCTGGCTGGTGCCCATACAAGGCACTGGAACTCTTCAGTCACATGCTCACCGGTTGATCAGCTTGGAGAGCAGGCTGCTTGATGCACTTTGAAATGTAGCCCAGCCATACTCCGGAACTGAAGGAGCAATAGAGCAAGCAGCAGGCTGTGATGGAATTGGACAGACTCCGGGGAAAGAGGTGTCTGGATACCTGTGAAGGGGTGGGGCCTTGGCCAGAGCCTGGGTGGCTCTGCTGGGCCCCTTGGAGTCCAAGCTCCTCTTTGAAGGGGCTCTGTCCCTACCCAGTGCCAGCACCAACAGGGCTTAGGGGAGTGGCACAGGGGGGCAGCACACTTCCCCAGGACAGAACAGCTCAGGAATCACAAGAGTCTGCCCCAGCTTCTCCTCACCTCCTGGTTAATTGTTAACTCTTCCCCTGGCCCAAGCATGAGCCAGGCTCAGAGAGCCTGATAAAAATGCACCAAGATAGGGGCATTCAATCGAGGCCCAGTCACCTGGAGATAACCAAAGCAATTTCACTGCCCCCAAGGACCCCAAGTGGATAGGAAATGTGTATGCAGTGTCACTGTCTTGTCTCCTAGACCAAGTGAGGACCTTGCTGGAATGCAGTCTCCCCTAAGAACTCTTGCCTTATGTGACGGAGCACTCAGGAGGTAGACCAGAAAATCGTGAGCGGCGCCTTCACGAATGCACCATGCTTGAATCCGACATGTGTGCCAAGAGCCACAGCAACTGAGCTTTCAGCGTCCTTTTTAACAACAAGAGAGAATTCACATACCGTGAAATTCTTTTTGGAGGGGGTATGGGGGATTGAACTCAGGGACTGAGCCACATCCCCACCCCTATTTTGTGTTTTATGTAGAGACAGGGTCTCACTGAGTTGCTTAGCACCTCGCCCTTGCTGAGGCTGGCTTTGAACTCGCGATTCTCCTGTCTCAGCCTCCCTAAGTGCTGGGATTACAGGCGTGCGCCACTGCACTTGGCTGAAATTCTCCCTTTTAAAGTATGCAAGTCTGGTATTTTATATCACAGCAACCACTTTAAGCTAGCGGTCAACCGTGGGTCAACATCAAATGCCCACCAGTGCGCCATATGGACACCATTAGCAGTGTTATTTGATCTGGTATATTCACACTTGTTGGGCTGCTATTTCCCACACTTTGAACTTTCTGTAGTTGACCACTGTCTCCTTGCACCCACCCTGGGCCCAGCAGCTTGGCTGCATCTTCACAGGGCTGTAGTGGGGACACTATGTGCTCTGAGTTGAAATTCTCTACCATATGACCCCAGTGACAGGGCATGGGTTCTGGTTGAGGCTTGGGAAGGACGCCCAGGAACCCTGAGCCCAAGGCACCCAGTATCTGCTGACAGTTTCGAGAGTTAAGGAGGATTGCCAGAATGGATCCAGCTTTGTGAGGCGTAAAGCTTATAATTGGGGGCAGGTGGGTGGGGTCTTTGAAAAAGAGAACAGTGCAAAGCCAGGCATGGTGGCGCAAGCCTGTAATCCCAGCACTTAGGGAGGCTGAGACAGGAGATTCATGAGTTCAAAGCCAGCCTCAGCAACAGCAAGGCGCTAAGCAACTCAGTGAGACCCTGTCTCTACATAAAACACAAAATAGGGCTGGGGATGTGGCTCAGTGGTCGAGTGCCCCTGAGTTCAATCTCCACTACCAAAAAAAAAAAAAGAATGCGAGTCAGGTGTGGTGGTGTGCGGCGATAATCTCAGCAACTTGGGAGCCTGAGGTAGAAGGATCACAAGTTCAAGGCCAGCCTCAGCAACTTTACAAGACCCTAAACAACTTAACAAGACCTTGTATCAAAGTAAAAAATAAAAATGACTGGGGATGTGGCTCAGTGGTGAATCAATTGAACCCATGGGTTCAATCCCTGGTACAAAAAAAAAAAAAAAAACAAGTATGCAAAATGGTGAATACAAAATTAGATCTAAACCAGGCACAGTGGCATGTGCCTATAATCTCAGCAACTCAGAGCCTGAGGCAGAAGGATCATGCATTAGAGGTCATCCTCAGCAACCTAAGTAAGACCCTAAGCAACTTAAGGAGACCCAGTCTCGAAATAAAAAATAACAAAGACTGAAGATGTACCTTAGTAGTAGAGCACCCCTGGCTTCAACCCCCAGTACTGGAAACAAAAATTGGGTCTAGAGTCAGTTCAAGGGAGCACCCGAAGGCCTGGCTTCATTAGCCTCACCTCTTGATTAGTTTCGCATTAGCTTCATCTGCATCTGGGCACTGGGCATCCTGTCTCCCGAAGGGAATGGAGATCTGGGAGGTGTCCATGATTTGGCTTCTTCCTTATCTTTCCCCAGGAAACCTTGCAGCTGGAGCTCCATGAAACTGCAGTTTTTCTCCTTGGGGCAGAAGTACCCACAAAGGGGGCCCAAGGGCCTGGTGTGGAGTATGTCACTATGGAGACTGAACAGCAGGTCTGACCAGCTCACCAAGACCCAGACCTGTGCCTGGCCCACATCTGCACGGTGCCCTCACTCACCAAGAAAATCTCTAGCCCCCCGCCCCGGGTTGGGCACATAGGACAGTCAGTGGCCACTCAATTGTAGTGTGAACATGTTTTGCTCTACTCTGACAGCCTGTCAGCTTTTGCTTCTGAGCAAGGCAAATGTCAGGATCAATGCCTTTTGCAAGTCCAAAGGCTGCTACCTGGGGACACATTCCAGGTGTGTTGGGCAAAAATGTGGTCACTTCCCTGCTCTGGTTTCCCACATTTGCATCAGTTTGGCCTTCTCTCCTAGCTCTGGAGGCCCCGCCCAGACTTTCCTCTGTGTCCTCGGCTTGCTCAACGGGAGACACTGTAGAAATCTCTCTGCCCTATTGCATCAGCAGCAGCAAAAACACCAAAATCCCTACCATAGACTGATTAACTGCACAACCCACAGAGAAGCCTTGCCCTGGAAACTAAAGTAACCTTCTTTAATTTATAAAGAGAGAAAAACAGACTTCCTTCCCAAGGATTGTTTTCGAAGGTTCAGGTCTTGTGTCTTAGCACAGCTGAATACTCTTTCCTCCATTCTATTTCTCTATCCATGGCCATGCCCTCTTTAAACTCATCCATTCATTCACTCACTCCTTTGTTCATTCATTCATTCATTCATGTTACACCTGTTTATTGAGTACCTGCCATTTGCCCAGCACTGGGCAGAGAGCAAGAGTACAGTAACCAAAAAAGGGGGGCAAATTGTGTGTCTCAATACCTTTATGTCCCTAATGTTTGATGTTTATACCCCATCTCAAGCCAAGCATAGGGGTGTTCAGAAGTGCCAGATAAACTCTGGCTCCAAGTAACCATCGGCTTCCTGCGCATGCCCAGACACATGAATAGCAGGTGGACAATGGCTCTGAGCGCACTGTGGTCCTCACCTCCAGGCCTCTGAGCATGCCATGCCTTTGCCCTGGAATGGCTGCTTCTCCAGCCTGAGCATCCTCCTGGAGTCCTCCCCTTTCAGCTTCCTCGGTGTTCCCACAGGAAACTTGACCTTGTGTGCACTTGCAGAGGGAGAAGTAGCACTTGCAGATCAAGGGAACCCCTTGCTAGTGGACATTAGTCTGTGGCTCAGCCACGGGTAAAAGGGCATCACTGACCTTTTCAATTACACTGAGGTTGACTTCCTATCCCAGGCCTGGAGTCACAGGTGGCCCTGAACACTACCCAGACATTAGCCCAGAGGATATTTTGACCAGAGGTCTCAGGCCCCTCCTCCTCGGCCAGACCCCGAGGCCCCGCTGCAATTCCCTGGAGGTGGGAGAGGATGAAAGGGACTCTGTGGGAGGAGTCTTCAGGTCAGAGAAGAAGCTAAGCCTGAGGGCTCAGCCCTGATGACAAGGAGTGAATGTGCAGGTGGCCCTGGGCGTGGGAGCCCCAAACCAGCCCTGTCGCATGGCTGGCCCCTGAGTCAGGCACAGGCGCTGACAGCCACGTGGGCCTGGACCAGCCCAGCCGTGGGAATGGCAGGCGGATCCAGATCTCCCTCCACCCCCAAGAGAGCTGTTCCTGTCTGGTCCTGCCAGCCCTGCGCTCCCCGGGGCTGGGGTGGGGTAGAGACAGAATACTTTGAATCAGGATGGCCATTCTCAGCCATCCTGTAGGTACTTAGTACTGAGAACAACTCATAGGGGTTGGACCAAGAGCACAGATCAGAGCAGGACAGGGACAAGGCCCCTGCAGAGTTTCCGGGTAATCCTTGGATGCCAGTCTCCTTTCCCCTCCTCCCCAGAAGCAGAAGCCTCACAGGCAAGGCAGTGGGAGGAGGCTGGCAATGCTTTCCAGGGAATGGAGGGTGCTGCTTGGCTCCCAGCCCCTATCCCTCCCGTTCCCAAGACTGTAGGAAAGGAGGACCTCTCCTGTGCCACAAAAAAAGACCCTGGACTCCACATCTGTGGTCCTGTGGTCGGGCTCCACTCCCTCAGGTTGGGCAGCCTGGTCCAAGGTGTGTTCCCAAGGCCTACTCACTTCTGGCTGCCCCCATACTGGTCCCCCAGGAACAATGGAGCCAGGACAGTGCCATGGGATCAAGCCTTTGTTGACCTCCCACTCTGTGCACCATTGATTCTATTTCCCCTTGCAGATCATCTCTTCAGTACATAGTCATTCAACAAATAGCCTTTAAGTACCTACTGTGTGCCAGACACTTTTCTAGGTGCTGGAGAGATGGTGGGATAAAAGGCAAACAAAATCCCTGCCCTATGAATTGACATTCCAGTAAGGGTGGGGTGAGGAGCAAATAAACAGGAAACTAAATAAACCTTAAAGAGTGCTAGAACAATGATCCTTAAATGCTTTGTGGTGAAAACTAGTAGATTTTTTTTTTCCAATCTGCATTTGGATTTCTGGGCAAGATCAAATTGCTAGAGAAGATTCATAATATCTAGCCAGGTGTGGCTAGATATATCAGCCTCCCAGTGACTTGGGAGGCTGAGGCAGGAGGATTGCAGGTTTGAGGCCAGCCTCAGCAACTTAGTGAGACCCTCTCTCAAAATAAAAGATAAAAAGCGTTGGGAATATAGCTGAGTGGTAAGAGCGTCCCTGTGTTCAATAATCAGTACAAAAAAAAATTCATAGTATCTATAGATGCTACCGTATGGACTTTTCCAGATGCACACTCTGAGTTTCTGTAGTTGTGTCCTTTTGTGCTGTTGGTCCACACTGTAAGACAAGCTTTGGGGAAAAGACAGGAGGGCAAGAGAGTTCAGGGGTTTAAAGCTGGCAGAACTAGGGGGCAAGCTGCAGTTTTAAAAGATGGTGACTGAGAAGGCTATTGGCACAAAAATATTCAAAGAGGTGAGGGAGGGAGTCTCATGCATAATCAGAAAAGGTGCATTCCAGATAGGATATAAAAAAAGAGAGTTTGTAAACTTGGTCTTGGATTGGTTGAAGGCTCCTTGTTGAAGACTTCTTGAGGAGCAAGGAACAGGAACAGGAAGTAGGGCAGGTGAGGCCCCAGGGAGCCACCTCCCGGAACCCAGCACACCAGACACAGGTCTTTCTCCTGGCAACATGTGCTGTTTGCTGTGCTCAGTGAGCACACCTCCCTCCAGCTTTGAGAGAAGAGGTGCTTCTAGCCCAACCGGTGGTTTGAGTCCCATTCCTGAGTCTGTGTCTGCATAGTTGTTGGGCCATGGCTGTGGAGAAGGTTCCATCCGTCTGATTTGCTCTACATCTGTATCTTGCCCAGATTATGTGGCACAGGAGACATGCGGCAAGATGGAGATTCCTTGCCCGGCGTGGTGGCGCACACGTATAATCCCAGCACTATGGGAGGCTGAGACAGAAGAATCACAAGTTCAAGGCCAGCCTCAGTGATGGCGAGGCACTAAGCAACTCAGTGAGGCCCTGTCTCTAAGTAAAACACAAAATAGGGCTGGGGATGTGGCTCAGTGGTCGAGTGCCCCTGAGTTCAATCCCTGGTACCAAAAAAAAAGAAGGAGGTTCCTTCCTCCACTGAATGCACTCCACACCCTTGTGTGCACATCTTGTTCCAACATGCACTTCCACACCTAAGAGACAGACACAGAATATACTCATGAGTTTGGCCACATGCACACCTGCCCACCAGCATCTATCATAAACCCAATATGAGCATGCATGCTATACACACATGCATTATACATGCACACACATGTTCCTGCAGACCTGCAACCACACCCCAGCAAACACACCCTCCCAGACACACACGTGTCCTCCTCCCCTGCCTGAACAGAGGCTCATCTTCCTGAAGGAGATTTTCTTCTCTGAGCAAACAAGTGGAGGGGACAAATTTCACCCACAGGACCAGGTGGCCCTATAAACACAGCCTTGGAGGGGAAAGTAGAAGTTCCATCACCTCTCTCAGGACCTTCCCTTCTGCAGGGCAAGGTTAGGGTGGGGTCAGGTTAGGGCAGGAGTAGACTCTGAGCTCCTGTGTGCTGACTCAGGCCAGGAGCAGATAGTCTGGCATTCCTGACAAGTAGGTCACCAGGACTGGCCCACATTTTGGGACCTAAGGTCGACTGGAAAAGACTGCTCCAGCTGTCATGGAGCAGCAGGTGTTAAATGGGTATGGCGCTCCCATTCCCAGCAGAGTTTGGTTCTGTCTGTGCAGGGCTGGGGCTGGGGCCTGTGGGTCTGCATCAGTGTTATTGCTGGATGTGGCACAGACTGCAGCTTGGGAGGTCCAGCACTGGGAAGGATAGGTGAGGCAAGAGGATGAGTCAATAATATTGGGATTTTTAAAATGTATTACTTTTTTGGGGGACCAGAGATTAAGCCCAGGGGTGCTTTACCTCTGAGCCACATCCCCAGTTCTTTTTTCTTTCTTTCCTTTTATTTATTTATTTTTTTGACACAGGGTCTCACTAAGTTGCTTAGGGCCATCCTCCTGCCTCCACCTCCTAAATTGCTGGGATTACAAGAGTGTACCACCACACCAGGCATATTGTGATTTTTTTTTAAGCACATTTGTGTGCTAGGCATGGTGCTAGGCATTCTTTGTGTATTATCTTGTAGGATACAGCCCTGCAAGTTAGCTTTTATTGATTCCATTGGGGAACGGAAGCTCAGACACCCTTGATAAATGACTCTAGATCCCCAGCTAAGAAAAGCAGAGCTGAGATCTGAGTCAAGACTCCGGAGCACAGACTACATCACCATGTCAAAGCTGGAACTTGCAATTGTGTGTGTGTGTGCGCTCATGCATGTGTGTGTGCTCGTGCATGTGTATGGATTGGGGCGCACAAGGAATTAAACCTAGGGCAACTCTACCACTGAACTTCATTCCCAGGCCTTTTCATTTTTTATTTTGAGATAGGATCTTGTTAAGTTGCCGGAGCTGGCCTGGAATTTGCAATCCTCCTGTCCCAGCCTTCCAAATCGCTGAGATTAAAGGTATGCGCCACCACACACAGTCAGGACTTGCCTTTTAAACTATCACAAACAAGAGGGCCTAAGCAGGCAAGAAAAATAAATGTGATATTCTGGATGGGATCCTGGAATGGGCAGAGAATAGCAGGAAAAGCCAAGGACATCTAAATAAAGTATGGACTTTAGTTAATGATTACGAATCACTATTTATTCATTAATTTGTGACAAAGGTATCATACCAATGCAAAATGTTAATAAGAGGGAAAACTGGGTGTGAAGCATGTAGTACTGATAAGCTTGACCTTGATACAACTTCTAAGCAGGTTCCTCATCTATGTTGAAAACAGAGCTCTCAAGCTGCACCCAGGGCCTGACGAGTTTTAAGTGCAATAATAGATGAAGACCCCCAGCTGGGCGCGGTGGCTCAAGCCTGTAATCCCAGCACTTAGGGAGGCTGAGACAGGAGAATCGCGAGTTCAAAGCCAGCCTCACAACAGCGAGGCGCTAAGCAACTCAGTGAGACCCTGTCTCTACATAAAACACAAAATAGGGCTGGGGATGTGGCTCAGTGGTCGAGTGCCCCTGAGCTCAATCCCCAGTACCAAAAAAAAAAGACCCCCAAGCATGATGTCTGGCATAGAATAAGTATTTAATAAATGAGCACATTATTATTTTATGCTAAATATTTAGTTAGTTTTACAATTGTTCTAGAAGGAAGTCAGCCCCCTCGTAGCTCCATTTTACTCATAACTTTAAAGATCAGAGCCAGGCACGGTGGCTCATGCTTGTAATCCCAGCACTTTGAGAGGCTGAGACAGGAGAATCGCGAGTTCAAAGCCAGCCTCATCAATGGCGAGGCGCTGAGCAACTCAGTGAGACCCTGTCTCTACATAAAACACAAAATAGGGCTGGGGATGTGGCTCAGTGGTTGAGTACCCCTGAGTTCAATCTCTGGTACCAAAAAAAAAAAAAAAAATCAGACTGGGTGTAGGGACACATGCCTGTAATTCCAGCAACTCGGAAAGCTGAGGTAAGAGGATTGCAAATTTCAGGCCAGCCTGGGCAATTTAGAGAGATCCTGTCGCAAAATAAAATGGGCTGAATGTGGTAGAGCAATTTCCAGATCACACACACATAATGTCAGTCTCCCTCGGTGGACACCCCTTGCGGCCAATCCAACACCCAAAGAGCATGAGGAATGCCCTAGAGCAGCTCATAGGACACCACCTCTCCCTCCTACCTGGATAAGCAAGAGATACAGTTTTCCATTGTATCCCTTAGGAAAATGTCCTCTCTCTTCCTTCCCTCTGGAACCACCTGCCCCATGTCAGGTTGGCTTTTGACTCACAATAAGAACAGTCCAATCACAACACAAAGCCCTGCCCGCCAGCTCCAGGAGTGGCCCCTAGGTCTTCTCTCCTCATGTGGTGGGAATTCCTCTCTGCATTCTGGCATGGGGCCCCGGCCCCTTATCTCCTCCATACCAGCCTTATCAGGGTAAGGCACTGAGTCCACCAGGAACACATTTGCTGTCCTTCTAGCAATGAGGGTGCATTTAGAGATGGCCATGGCCCTTCTCTCCCAGGAAGTAGATCAGCAGAGCCAGCAAGGCCACAGCTTTGGCCTGAAATGCTCTTGAAACCAGGACCAGCTCCTCAGCACAGAGGACTGAGAGCTAAGCACCTTTTGTGGGACAACATCCTGAATCACCTCATAGTCTTTACTAATATCATCCTTTCAGTCACAGAGTTAATCGAGACCTTGAAGGAAATCAACCTTTTTTTGTTTGTTTGTTTTTGTTTTGTTTTGCTTTGTTTTGTTTGGTACCAGTGATTGAACTCAGGGGTACTCAACCACTGAGCCACATCCCCAGCCCTATTTTGTGTTTTATGTAGAGACAGGGTCTCACTGAGTTGCTTAGCACCTCGCCGTTGCTGAGGCTGGCTTTGAACTCATGATCCTCCTGTCTCAGCTTCCCAAAGTGCTAGGATTATAGGTGTGTGCCACCGCGGCTGGCTTTGTTTGTTTGTTTTATGGCACTGGGTAAAAGTGGACAGAACCCACAGATGCTCCACCATTGAGCAACATCTCAACTCTTTTTATTTTTCCTTTTGAGACAGGGTCTTGTTAAGTTGCCGAGGCTGGCCTCAAACCTCAATCCTCCTGCCTCAGCCTCCCAAATAGCCCCAGCTACTGAGAGGCATGCACCACTGAGCCTGGCTTAAAGAAAATTGTAAAAGAATAGTTGGACAAGCAGAAGGAGACCTAGGGTATCAGCAGGCAGCAACGACTATGGAAGGTGAAGGAGGGTGGGGTCTGGAAAGGGTATAGGGTCTGGTAATTGAGAGGTCAAAAGAGGCCTTCTGGAGCCAACTTTCACAGATAGGTGTTGAGGTTGCTCTACAAGGATGTTCGTTTCAGCATTGCTGATAACAGTGAACAATTGAAAATAACAGGAGACAGTTGAAAATAACTGGAGACAGAAGAATAAATTCATGCAACAGCCATGCACAGTTTTTTCGCCTGAAAAACTGATAGCGCACAGGTTTTATTTAGCTTTTAAGAAGAATGGGATTGGGGCTGGGATTGTAGCTCAGCGGTAGAGCGCTTGCCTCGCATGCGTGAGGCCCTGGGTTCGATCCTCAGCACCACATACAAAGCAATAAAATAAAGACATTATGTCCATCTACAGCTAAAAAAAAATATTAAAAAAAAAAAAAAAAAAAAGAAGAATGGGATTTTTGCTAACATTAAAAACATTGAGCCAGGTACAGTGGCGCATGCCTGCAATCCCAGCAGCTCAGGAGGCTGAGGCAGGAGGATTGCAAGTTCAAAGCCAGCCTCACCAACTTAGCAAGGCCCTGAGCAGCTCAGCGAGATCCTGCCTCGAAATAAGATGTAAAAAAGGGCTGGGGAAGCCGGGCGTGGTGGCTCAAGCCTGTAATCCCAGCACTTTAGGAGGCTGAGACAGGAGAATCGCAAGTTCAAAGCCAGCCTCAGCAATGGCGAGGCGCTAAGCAACTCAGTAAGAGCCTGTCTCTACATAAAACACAAAATAAGGCTGGGGATGTGGCTCAGTGGTTGAGTACCCCTGAGTTCAATCTCCAGTACCAAAAAAAAAAAAAAAAAAAAGGGCTGGGGAAGTGGTTAAGTACCCCTGGGTTTTATCCTTGGTACCAAAAAAAAAAAAAAAAGAAATACTAATAAGTTTTATGAAATATATAAACAAAACTACAGATGTCCAGATTCTCTTGAGCACCAAAACCACAGAAAAATGGGACCCTCATTTCCATGTGGCCCAGAAACCACTAGAGCAAGAAGCAGCTGTCTCCTTCCAATGAGGAAGTCCCTACAGGTGGCCAGGGTTTCTACCCCACCAAAGTCATACCCGTGGTGTTATTTCTGTCCCTGCCAGCTATAGGTGGAGCTGTTTGCGCATGCTGTTCCCTGTGCCTGGAATGTTCCCTCGGTCACCCCTAAATCCTTTGGATCCTCCAGGAGTTAGCATAAGTCACCTCTTCAGAGATGATTTCCTTGACTAGCCCAGACTGAATTAGGTCACCCATTATATGTTCTCATTGCAGCCTCATAAAACTCTTTACTGCTGTCACTAAGGAAGTATTTGTGACAATTCTCCCTTACAGAGGAATTCCACTTAATAAACACCAGAGGAATGAGGAAATACAAAGTCACCGTTAGGACACCAGATCTCTAAAGGCAAGATCCACCCATGGATATGAAACCTACTGGGTAAAAGTTTTAAGAAACATGGTATTTGGGCTGGGTGTGGTGGCCTACGTCTGTCATTCCAGTGACTTGAGAGGCTGAGGCAGGAGGATGACAATTTGAGGCCAGCCTCAGTAACTTAGCAAGACTCTGTTTCAAAATGAAAAATATGGTAGAGCTCCCCTGAGGTTCAATCCCCAGTAATAAAGGAAGAGAGAGAGAGAGATGATATTTGGCACAGTCTCGAAATATTCTTCTCAAATAATTTTTTTGATGTATGTGCATGTGTGTGTGTACCAGGGATTGAACCTAGGGGTACTCAACCACTGAGCCACATCCCCAGCACTATTTTGTGTTTTATTTAGAGTCAGGGTCTCACTGAGTTGCTTAGCGCCTTGCTGTTGCTGAGGCTGGCTTTGAACTCACAATTCACCTGTCTCAGCCTCCCAAAGTGCTAGGATTATAGGTGTGCGCCACCGTGCTTGGCTAACCAGTACTCTTGAAAAGTCTTAAGGTCATGAGAAACAAAGAGAGACTGAGACTGGGCGTGGTGGTGCACGCCTGTAATCCCAGCATTTTGGGAGGCTGAATGGGAAAATCACGAGTTCAAAGCCAGCTTCAGCAAGGACGAGGTGCTAAGCAACTCAGTGAGACCCTGTCTCTACATAAAATAGGGCTGGGGATGTGGCTCAGTGATCGAGCACCCCTGAGTTCAATCCACGACACCAAAAGAAAAAAGAAAAAAGAAAGGCTGAGGAACTGTCACAGATTGGACACAAAGGAAACATGACAACCCAATGCAACATGAGATACCGAATCAGATCCTAGAACAGAAACAAAAAAGTGGACAAGCAAGTTTGTACTGAACAGGTTCGTGCCAATGTTAACTTCTTAGCTTTCATAATTATCAAGTATACGAGATGCTTATCTCAGGGAAGCTGGGTGAAGACAGGTAGGAATTCTCAGCATCATTTTTGTAATTCTTCTGTAAGTCTCAAATGATCTTAAAAATTTAAAAGGCTGACAGCTATGGGTGGGCGTTGTGGTGCATACCTAGAATCCCAGCAACTTGGGAGTCTGAAGCTGGAGGATGGTAAATTAGAGGCCAGTCTCATAGCAACTTAGCGAGACCATGTCTCAAAAAAAAAAAAAAAAAAGACATTGATGTAATTGCTTGCTTGATGTCTGAGTCTTTTTTAGACTATGAGCTTCATGAAGACGGAACCGCAAATTCACTGTCCTTTCATCACTGACATTGGCATTATATAAAGTGCCCAGTGCACTGTGGATGTTCAATTAATACATGCTGCATAAACAGATGCATAGGTATTGATACTGAAAAATGTCCATGAGTATTATTAAATGAAAAACAAGAGAACACAAAACATACAGTATGTCCTACTTTTAGCTTTGAAAAATTATGTCAATATTTGTATAAATAAAATTATAAGGATTTTTAAAAATGTTAACAGTGGCTATTTCTTTCTTTCTTTTTTTTTTTTTGGTACTGGGGATTGAACTCAGGGGCACTCGACCACTGAGCCACATCCCCAGCCCTATTTTGTGTTTTATGTAGAGACAGGGTCTCACTGAGTTGTTTAGCACCTCGCCATTGCTGAGGCTGGCTTTGAACTCATGATTCTTCTGTCTCAGCCTCCTAAGTGCTGGGATTACAGGCGTGCGCCACCACACCCGGCTTCCCTTTTTATTTTTGAGACAGTCTCACCAAGTTGCCAAAGCTGGACTTGAACTTGTGATCCTCCTGCCTCAGCCTTTCAGGTAGCTGGGATTAGAGATGTGCCCCCTACCACCACAAGTTCAATACCTGTTTTGAAGCCGGGATTGGTGGCGCACGCCTATAATCCTGGCATTTTGGGAGGCTGAGACATGAGAATCATGAGTTCAAAGCCAGCCTCAGCAATGGCCAGGTGCTAAGCAACTCAGTGAGATCCTGTCTCTAAAAAAAACACAAAACATGCCTGGGGATGTGGCTCAGTGTTCGAGTACCCCTGAGTTCAAGTCCCGGTACCCTCCCCCCAAAAAAGACCTATTTCCAAATAAGATCATATTTACAGGTACCAGGACTTGAACTCTCTTTTGGGGAAACACAATTTAACCTACTACAGCTGGGAACTGTCCTGTACCCATTTCCTATTCTTATGTAACACATGGCTTCAAAACTTAGCTGCTTAAAATAACGATTTTATTTGTTCCCAATTTTATTAATCAGTAATTAGGATTGGTCTCACCTGGGATCATTAGTCATTACTGTGGCTACAGTCTTCTGGTGGCCCAATTGGGCTTAGAAAGGCTCAGACGGCTTTATTCATATGTCTGACTCTTTTTTTTTTTTTTTTGGTACTGGGGATTGAACCCAGGGGCCCTTTACCACTGAGCTACATCCCCAGCCCTTTTGTTTTTTTATTTTGATAGGGTCTCACTAAGTTGCTTAGGGCCTCACTAAATTGCTCAGAATACTTGGGATCCTCCTGCCTCAGCCTCCCAAACTACTGGGATTACAGGTATGTACCACTACGCCCAACATATGTCTGACCCTTGATGCTGGCTGCAGTCAGTCAGTCTGATGATTTTCAACTGGAATGACACTTGTCCACTCCACAGGGTCTCTCTGGCTCGAGCAGGCTAGCTCAGACATACTCACATGCAGTTCAGCAGGTTCAAAGAACACAAGAGCCAAAGCTACCCAGCCTCTTGGGGACTGGGCTGCTGTATTCTGGTAGTCAAAGCAAGTCACAGGCAAGCTGAAGTTCAGGAGGTAGAGAAATATGCTTAAACTCTTTATGCAGGAAGAGCAGTCCGATTGCTGGAAGGCATGCACTGTGGTGCACGCCTGTAATCCCAGCCCTTTGGGAGGCTGAGATAGGAGAATTGCAAGTTCAAAGCCAGCCTCAGCAAAAGCGAGGCGCTAAGCAACTCAGCGAGAGCCTGTCTCTAAATAAATACAAAATAGGTCTGGCAATGTGGCTCAGTGGTCGAGTGCCCCTGAGTTCAATCCCTGGTATCCACCCACTCCCCCAAAAAAGGAATGGAATGAGTCACTGAAGCCATCTTTGCCAATGGTCTCCCACAGACCTCAAGTTTGGTAGATAAAATGAAAAGATCCAGACCTTGCTGTGAAGAAGCCAGTAAAGCAGCTGACAGGATGCACAGGGACAAGTGCTATGAGGTAGAGTGAAGGGACTTGAGAAGCAGGGGCTTCCTGGTGTGTGTAAAGAGTTAGTAGGGGTCTGAGCACTGACCTGACCTTGCCTTCTGAGTCCCAAGTCAAGGGCTGTCTTTTCTGTGTCTGGGTCTGAATCATGATCCCCATGTCCTGGGCTCTTATGGGCCCACTCGCAGGCTCAGATAATCATTGCTGAGATCATAGTTTAACCCTAAAGCACAAGTGTCATGATCTCAAGTCCTAAAAAAAAGCAGCTAAGTTCTCATAAACAGTGCTGACTCAGGCAAGAGAAGAATTTCGGACAAGAGTTGATGCAAAAATGGATTTGGAAGCCAGGCGTGGTGGCGCAAGCCTGTAATCCCAGCATTTAGGGAGGCTGAGACAGGAGAATCGTGAGTTCAAAGCCAGTCTCAGCAATGGCGAGGCGCTAAGCAACTCAGTGAGACCCTGTCTCTACATAAAACACAAAATAGGCCTGGGGGTGTGGCTCAGTGGTCAAGTGGCCCTGAGCTCAATCCCCAGTACCAAAAAAAAAAAACCCATGGGTTTGGAGTTAACCCTTGAGAGAGTCCCCTCTTCTCTGTCTCAGGTGAATATTTGCCCTTTCTTCCAGTGACTGCTCAGGAAAGGTCAGGCTGCTTACACTCAGGACATTCAAGTGGGAGGAGAACCTCCAGGGCATGCATCCAGCACCATAGGAGGTGAAATCCTGGCCACGTTATTCATGGTGTGACTTTGAGCCTGTTTCCTCATCTGTGGAATGTGGGCTTCCTGGAGCTTTTGTAAGAACCAATGAGAATGATTTGCGATCCTCCAGAAGCTATACCATCATTTGCAAGTGCCTGGGCAGCCCTAGGCTCCCTCATTCATCCACGCCTACACTCATGCAAGGACCAACTCGGGTTCTTCTAGGATCTTTCTTCATCATTCTCTAACCATCTCCAACCATGTGCTTTGAATGGGAGCTGCCATCTTAGTTACCTGCCCAGCTCTGTCATAGTAGGTCCAAGACTGGACCACTGGCTCCAGTTGGGCTACCTGGTATTCTTCCCTGGAATTTTTCTTTTCTTTCTCTTTTTTTTTTTTTCTCTTTTTGGGGTCTGGCAGGACTGCTTGTAATATGCTAGTGTGGCAGCCCAGTTTCCACTGGTCCACTTCACCCTGCACCTGGGAACACGCACCTGGAGGTGGCCCACCAAAGAGAATAGAGTTCATCTCTGCAGACAAGCTCAGCGCCTCAGGCCCCATTGTGCCTGGGACCTGTCACCATGATGATGGGGGAGGCCAGTCCCTTTGCACATCCTGACTGCCCTATTCTGTAGCAGTACAGCCAGCAGTCCCACAGTGGGTGGCCTCACTGCGAGTACCATGCCCTCTGCTCCCATGAGAACCTAGAGTAGGCTACCCTGGCCACACATGTATCTGCTCACAATTTTAAAGGCAACAGCAAATGAACTCTTCAGTTCATGTGAGAAATAGGCAAACAATTTGGAGGAAAAGACCTCCATGGAGGCCTCCCCAGCTGACAATGTCAGAGGTGACCTCCTTCTGGGGGCAAGAACCCTTCTTTCCTCAAGCAGGAGGCTTTCTGAGCAACAGGCACCGGGCTGGGGCTTAATGCACCACATAGAAGGACACACCATCCAGGGGCAGCCAACATGTCAGTCCATATAGAATCCATGATGGGGACACAACAATAAGTAGTCAGCTAAGGGGCTGTGCAGACTTGTGTGGCCAAAAATGTGGTCAGAGGTCAATGGATATCACAGAGGCCATCAGGAAATTGTGAGAGCCAGTAAAAGCAAAGGTCAAATAGCCGGAGAGTCTGCAGAGACTCAGATACATTTTCCGGAGCCCGATTTGCCCACCAGCCCCTAGAGGACCTTGCTCAGCCTCCTGTAATAATGGGCAGCAGGATTTTGTAACTGGTTTCTCATCAGCTGTGGGGACCCTGAAGGTGAGGCCTGGCTTTTTCCCACTGCAGCTCCAGCTCCTACCCAGGCCTTGGGGCGGGGGTGGGGGGGCGGGGGGGGCAGAGACTGGGAGAAGGAGTTGTTAGTGAATAAATGACCACTTGAAAAGCCTTCATGAGGACTTTAAGGAGAGCTGGCAGTGGGTATGGGGAACAGGACAGCCACAGAGACAGGGGACAGGATGTCAGAAAAGTATCCCAAGATACATACCAAGTTCAGATCAGAAGGACTTGATCTGAGACAAGTTCAGAGACAGGGGAAGGAAACTGCTAGAGAATCCCAGCAGAGGAGGCCAGAGCAGGGAGGACAGAGATGCAGGGAGGGATGGCCCTGCAGGATGGGAAACCCACATTAAGAGGGATGGGACAAAGCATGAGGACCTGGGTCTCCTCCCCAAGGAATAGCCCTAATGGGAACAACATGAAAGATCTCAGATCTGTCCTGGACATCTCTGGAATGCCCATAATGACCAAATCCTCACATCCAGGCTCAGGAAACTCTCAGGAGCAGGGCAGCCAGGACCCACACTCCGAATGCTAAGCAAGATGGCACCAAGCAGCTGGGTATGGTGGCACACTCCTGTAATCTCAGCAGCTCGGGAGGCTGAGATAGGAGGATTGCTAGTTCAAAGCCAGCCTCAGTGACGGCAAGGCGCTAAGCAACTCAGTGAGACCGTCTCTAAAAAAATACAAAAAAATAGGGCTGGGGATGTGGCTCTGTGGTTAAGTGCCCCTAAGTTCAATCCCTGGTACCAAAAAAAAAAAAAAAAAGATGGCACCTGACAGAGCAGGCAACCTCTTCAATTGGGTGAGCTTGAAATTGGGGGGCAGGGGCTATTGTCATGGGGTTCTCTGCAACTGCAACTTCTCAGCGTTGCTTCTGGGCCCTGCCACCCCATTGGATTGGCTGGAGGGAGGAACTTGCAGCCTGGATGAAAGTCAAAGCCTCTCTTTTCCTGAACAGCAAGTGGAGGCTGAGCAGAACTCAAGCTTTTGGAATGGAGGGAAACAGAGTGAGAGGTGTGACTAGAAAGGAGGTTGAGACTATTATGGAGGGCCAAGTAGGCTGAGGCCCAAGTTGAGCGCTGTCCGATTGTCTGTAGGGTATCAGGGAAGGACCACAAGCCAGGAATGGCAAGGTCAGGTTTACATTTTTAGAGAGCTATAGACTTGCTCTACCTGCCTGCCATCCTTCATTCTGGCCTCCAGCTGTCAACAGTGTCTACAGGAGGAATAGGAAAGGGAGCCAGGGACGGGAGCTGGCAAGTTGCTCATGCACAGCCCCACCTTCAGGAGAACCCACTCCCCCCACTACGGCAGATTCCCTGTTGGGAAATGACCATGGGAGAAATTAGGACCAGACTTGTCCAGACCCAGAGTACCAGGGCATGGGAGGATGCATGGCCACAAGCCTTCTGGTAGAAGCCATCCTCTTTAGAAGCCCATCGACTTTAAAGGGGCTGAGCCTAGCCTACAATCCTTCCCCACCCCACCTGGCCCTCCCAGCCCTGGTTTCCCGTTGGGCTGGTCTGGCCAAGCTAGAAGGCCCCAAGGCCACATTTTAGGCCTGCCCTCCCCTGTATCTGCGTCAACACTTCTGCCCTCCTCCCACCTTGGATTTAAGGAGGATGCTTATCCTGGGCTTGGCTCCTCATCAGCTCCTCGTCACCTGTTAGGCAGTCTGGGTTGGGCTATACTTCTGAGCCATGTCCTGCCCCATTCCTCCAATGCCTAGTCCAGTATCTGCCAACAGTATTCGTGTTCCCAGGACCCACCTTAGCTGAGCTATGCGACTGTCTCTCTGTACAAGTCCATCTGGCAGAATCCAAAAACATGCACAGGGCAGAGGGTGGGGGGATTCCCCAACCCTCCTCATGACCAGCCCAGGCCTTCTGCCACCAGTAACATGCTCTTCATGACAAAGCTGAGCCACACACAGTCTGTAGCACTTTCTCTGTGCTCCTAGGAGGGACATTTTTATAATGTGGAGACTTGGAGACCAATGATTCATCCCTATCAGCAGCAGAAGGATGACATGAAAGTCGTCACAGGAAAGAAGGAGGATTATAACAAGGACAGGTCCAGAGAGGCAAGAGGAAACAGAGAATCACATGTCTGAGCAATTTTTCAGTCCAATACTGGTGGTCAGCAGCCCTGCACTGGAGAGCTAACTAGGCTAGAGGTAGATGATTAAAAAAATGACAATATGTGTAACAGGTGTTTATCAGCCTTTTTTTTTTTTTTTTTTTTTGGTACCAGGGATTGAACTCAGGGGTACTCGACACTGAGCCACATCCCCAGCCCTATTTTGTGTTCTATGTAGAGACAGAGTCTCACTGAGTTGCTTAGCGCCTCGCCATTGCTGAGGCTGGCTTTGAACTTGCGATTCTCCTGTCTCAGCCTCCCTAAGTGCTGGGATTACAGGCGTGCACCACTGCACCCAGCTGCAACAGGTGTTTATGAAGTAGGAAGCAGATGTTCTACAGGAACACAAAGCTGAGTCCAGCCATCTAGGGGAAGACAGAGAATCTCACAGTAGAAGAGCATTCAGCTGAGGCTGCAGGTTGTTGGCCAGGTAAGGAAGGGGAGGCTCTAGGAGATGAGCAAAGGTCCAAAAGAAGAGGCTATAGTTATAGGAATTGCAGGGTTCTGGGGGCCAAGTCCTGGGAGAAGCCAAGAAAGGAGCTGCTGTGGGTGGTGGAGATCTTGGAGGTAACCAAGGATCAGGAATGTGCCATGTGAGTTATTCTGCCCTTCTGGGACTCAGCCAACCTGCACTCTCCTGAGCACATAAGAAATTTATTCTGCAAGCCGGGTGCGGTGGCTCAAGCCTGTAATCCCAGCATTTAGGGAGGGTGAGACAGGAGGATCGCGAGTTCAAAGCCAGCCTCAGCAACGGCGAGGCGCTAAGCAACTCAGTGAGACCCTGTCTCTACATAAAACACAAAACAGGGCTGAGGATGTGGCTCAGTGGTCGGGTACCACTGAGTTCAATCCCCAGTACCAAAAAAGAAAGAAAGAAATTTATTTTGCAACAGAGCATCAGAGGATGAGAGTGGACAAGAATTTGACCAAAATCACATGGCACATCAGACACAGAGGAGGTTCAAGTCTGTCCAGTGCTTAAACTCCAGACAATGTGAATAGCTGTCATCTGCATGTCACACATATACACAACAGATTACTTGGTCACATAAATTCGGGGAGTGCTGGGTTTGATGGACACAAACAGGCACTTCCCTGCAGGACATGTCAGAGCCTTTACATGCTCATAGGTAAGAGGCCTGCACAGCACAAGAGATGCATTCAATCACAGATTCCTTTTGTCCCATTGGACGATGGTCTCTGAAAAGCTCCCTCTTGACCTTCTGTTCTGAACTGTAGGGTGAGAGACAGGATTTTGTCTTCATGCCATTTGTACGAATTGTCCTTTTTTTGCTCTTTCCTTGCATCCGGGAGAGTTGGTTCTAATAGGAGGTTTGACAGGAGCTTGGGTAGAGAGTGACAGAGCCTAGCACCTTCACTACCATGCTGTCACGTTGCCTGGGGCCTTGCTCACCAGTGTGTGAGGGTCCAAAAGAGACCATCCTGGATGAAAGAGCCATTCCAGGCACCAAGGGCATCAGTGTGTTGGGGGAAGGCTTCCAAGAGGTGGTGGCATTGTATCATGAGGCGTAGGTGGGAAAACAGCAAAAGGAAGGAGCCACAGTTATGGGAGTTGCGGGGGGCTCTGGAGCCCTGGCCTGGGAGAAGCCAGAAAAGGAGAAGCTATGAGTGGCAGAGATATTGGAGGCAACAAGGGATCTCCTGGTGCAGAATCAGAAGGTGCTTGAGGCAGGAGTGACCTGATGACATCCACAAGCAGTTCTAGCCTGGGGCCACTCTCAGCACAAGGAATTCCCAGCATTCCTTCCCCCTTGTGCCCCCAGGACCTGCCCCCACCTTCACCATCACTCGACCTTCTGTCTCATTCCTACGCAGTGTGACAGCTTTGACCCACTCCATGACACTTCCTGCCTTGACCTCCCCCTTGCAACCTCCTGGACTTGGTGTCTCTGTCACAACTGCTCCTTCTGGGTCCTTGCAGATTACCCCACATCATCCCTCAGAAACTTGCACTAGGCCAATCCCAGATCTCCTGTCCTTGCGCAGATTCCTGGACTGAGCTACTTGGATGCACCGTCTCTCTGCTCACCAGGGACTGCCCCCCACTGCGTTTAAAGAAGGTAGTAGCTCTGGGGCACCAAGCAATGGCTGGGACCTCAGGAAAATGCCAGCAGATGGCCCCCCTACTCAAGGAACACAGATGGCATCCTCTCCTTAGCCCTGTTTTCTCTCCATCCCAGATTTCCTGGGACCCAACCCTGGTCTCTGGAAAAGGGGTATGTCAATCATTCCAAAGACTGGCCCCAGCCAGGTGCGGTGGCACAAGCCTGTAATCCCAGCACTTAAGGAGGCTGAGACAGGAGAATCGCGAGTTCAAAGCCAGCCTCAGCAATGGCGAGGCGCTAAGCAACTCAGTGAGACCCTGTCTCTAAATAAAATATAAAAAGGGGTTGTGGCTATGGATCAGTGGTTAAGCACTCCTGGGTTCAATTCCCAATATCAAAAAGAAAAGAAAAGAAAAGAGAAAGGAAGGAAGGAAGGAAGGAAGGAAGGAAGGAAGGAAGGAAGGAAGGAAGGAAGGAAGGAAAGAAGGAAGGAAGGAAAAGGTTGACTGAGACCATCACACCTCCATGACCTGTGGCTCCCACCCTATTCTTGGTTGGGTTAAGGGTATGGATGGCTGGGCTAAGGCTGCTGTGCCCTCTGCCCTCTGAGCAGGGCTGGGATAGGATGGCTGCCTCCGGGGTTCTGATCAACACATCCTTTCTTCTTCAGTGGATTAGTTCTTTAATGTGGCTATCCTTTTGCTTCAGAGAGGTGGCTTTTCCCATCTTTACCGGGATCCTGGAGATGAAGTTGCTTGGCTAGCTCATGGCAGCCTCAAGAACTGCTCTTCACAGTATGGAGATTCCTCAAAAAATTTAGAATAGAACCACCATTTGACCCAGTTATCCCACTTCTCAGCACACACCCACAGGACTTAAAATTAGCATGCTCATCAATGTTTATAGCAGCTCAATTGTAATCATAGCTAATCTATGGAATCAACCTAGGTGCCCTTCAACAGATGAATGGATGAAGAAAATGTGGTACATATACATCATGGAATATTACTCAGCCATAAAGAAGAATGAAATTTTGGCATTTGCCAGTAAATAGATGGCTGGAGACTATCATACTAAGTGAAATAAGCCAACCCCCAAAATACCAAAGGCCAGAAGTTCTCTATGATATGCTGATGCTAACACACAATAAGGGGGGGATGAGAATAGAAGTTCATTGGGTTAGACAAAGGGGAATGAAGGGAAGGGAGGGAGGATGGGAATGGGAAAGACAGTAGAATGAATCAGATAACTTTCCTAAGCTCATATGAATCCTCGACCAGTGTAACTCCACACCAGGTACAACCACAAGAATGGCAAGTTATACTCCATGAATATATAATATGTCAAAATACAGTCTACTGCCTTGTATATCTAAAACAAACAAACAAACAAAAACCCTGCTCTCCGAGGTCACAAAGCCCTCTTCATTTGCAAGCACCTCCTGCCTCTGCATGCCCAGCATTCTGTGGCCCTCTGTCTCCCTGGGCTTCCAGGAAGGACCAGAGGCCTCAGAACCTCGTGAATCTGCTCTCTGAATCCCTGCTGGCACGTTAGGTATTTTTACAATTGTTCTAAACTCCATTATCTCAGCTTTCTGAACGAGCTCAGTGGCTCCTGCTGACTGGATACGTGACTGGCCACCAACTGTCCCCTGCTGCCTTCCCTCCAGGGAATGCCAGGGAGATAGCCCGGGCTGCTGGCCCCACTATCCA
>PVHX01025381.1:0-22467 GCA_004024805.1 Geosciurus inauris | reverse complement strand
CTGAGTTGCTTAGCGCCTCGCCATTGCTGAGACTGGCTTTGAACTCGCAGTTCTCCTGTCTCAGCCTCCCAAAGTGCTGGGATTACAAGCGTGAGCCACCACGCCCAGCTGGGAAGTCATTCTTGAAGTGGAGTTAATTGAGTGATTATTTAAATTCACAATGTTAGCCGGGCGCGGTGGCTCACGCTTGTAATCCCAGCACTTAGGGAGGCTGAGACAGGAGAATCGCGAGTTCAAAGCCAGCCTCAGCAATGGCGAGGCGCTAAGCAACTCAGTGAGACCCTGTCTCTACATAAAACACAAAAATAGGGCTGAGGATGTGGCTCAGTGGTCGAGTGCCCCTGAGTTCAATCCCCAGTACCAAAAAAAATAAATAAATTAAATTCACAATGTTGGGAAATCCACAAATTACTTCCTTGAATCTTTATTTAGAAAAACCAAGCAACCTCCAAATCTAGCACAGGACAGAACCACTTGGACACATCAGTACTAGGCTGGTGCCCCACTGAGGCCCTGGCACCAGGCCCATGTGTCTATGTGCTTCTATGTGTGTCTGCCTGTGTGTGCTCACCATGTGCCCAAGGAGGGCCTGCCCGCATCCCTCTGAGCCCAGCCCACACACAGCCTGTGCGCTCTGGAGTTGAGAGCATTGGCCTCAGGCTGCTTGGCAGGAACGGAGGTGCATCCGTGAACAGTAGGTCTGGGTTCAGAGTGAGGGGCTGGGTTTGAGCTAGGGGCACACCACACAAGGTGTCAGCAAAGAGAGCTGCGATCAGTGTGCATGGTCTTAGGCACACCGAGGCAGGAGAGGTTGGCAAGCAAGGTGTGTGTGCTGGGAGAGCAGAGCAGGAGAGCAAGTCGGTCCTTGCCCACAGCGCCCTGCAGGCAAAGTCAAGGGCGAGCAGAGGTGCCCCAGTAGGAGAGGTAAGAGGTGGACCAGGAACAAAGCAATGGCCAGGGAGCTGGAGACCAGGGCAGTGGGGGTCAGCACGGGTGGACACAGGAGGAGGCAGAAAGGGCACAAGCAACCCAGGGACAGAGGAGAGAGAAGGCTCATCAGACAGAAGGACAGAGAGAAATAAGCAGAGAGAGCAAGAGGGAGATCGTGGAAACAGACACAGACACACAGATGCCACAGATACACAGACACACAGAGATCCCACAAGCAGAAACACACACACAAAGACAGACACAGAGATCTCACAGGTGGAAGCACACAGACACAAATTTCCCACAGACACATGCAGACACACAGAGACACACACAGGCAGACACACATAGAGGCACATAGATACACACAGTTGTGCAAAAATACATACAGAGACAGATACAGACACAGACACACAGAGACAGACAGACACAGACACAGATACAGACAGAAACAGACACAGATACAGACAAAACAGACACAGACACACACAAATACACAGACACAAATGCAGACAGACACAGGTACAAAGAGATATACACATACACAGATATAGACAGACACAGACACATACAGGTATACAGACACAACTTACAGACATGCTGCTGTGCACAAACGTGACTGCACATGTGTGTACACACAGACACGCAGACCCAGACCACCAGGTTCCCAGACGCATTCGAGGACAGCAGGCAGCCGGGCACGGTGGTACAAGCCTGTAATCCCAGCACTTAGGGAGGCTGAGACAGGAGAATCACGAGTTCAAAGCCAGCCTCAGCAACAGCGAGGCACTAAGCAACTCTCTGAGACCCTGTCTCTACATAAAACACAAAATAGGGCTGGGGATGTGGCTCGGTGGTCAAGTGCTCCTGAGTTCAATCCCCAGTACCAAAAAAAAAAGGGACAGCAAGCAATGAGATTGCTGCTGAGACCTCTCAGCTTCCCAGTCATTGCCTTCCACCATACAGGGCTAACACCGCCTCTGTGTGTGCTGTGTGCACATGTACATGTTCATGTGAGGACAGACGCATGCCCTACCCCAGGCTCTGTTTAAGTGGCTTTGGAATTGTGCTCCTGGAACAGATGGCCTCAGAGATAAAGCTGCCCAGGCGCCTGGACTGAGCTGCGGGCGGTTGCCATGGAGGCTGGGCTGGTGAAGTCCCCACGTAGCAGACGGGAGCAGGGCCACAAAAGTCAAGGCAGACACATGGGGAGGGCGCCCCACAGCAGAGCCTTGGGAGGCAAGACCCTGGCCTGAGCCACCCTGCAGTTCAGAGCCCAGAGCTCAGGGTGGGCACTGCAGCTGCAGGCACAGGGCTGACATAGCCACCCTGGGAGAAAAAGCCTCCTAAGTCTCCCAAGGGGCCAGGAGCCCAGCACACACTGATATTGGGCTGGTTCCAGTCATAATTGGCACTGAATCCAGGAGTCACACAGGGTGTAGAGTTCAGGAAGTTCCCTGCGTACATGAGAAGCAGGGAGGGTGGGAGCTCAGAACCCTCCCACCACAGCTGGGGATGGAGCCCACCTGTGGGAAGGGACCTGGAGCTCTGAGCAGGTGCCAGCACCCCATCATCCCAGCAAGCACACTCTGAGGCCTGCAAAGCCAGTTCCACCAGGGATACTCACTGATGTCCCAACAGTCCCACCACCCAACAGTTCAGCCCTGAGGGGGAAACAGAGAGACACCCATCTGTGCCAGGCACCAGGTGCACTCACCCATGGAACCCCCCTTAGAGTGGCCCTGCAGGTCAGCACACTGTTCCCAACTCACATGTGCCACGTGGAAGGGCCAAAATCCCTCAGCTCCTGGGGTAAAACTGGGACTGGAGGCCAGGATTGTGACCCCAACACTGCAGCTGAGCCTTCTGAACCAGAGAGGGCCTCAGGGGCACCTTGCTTGGCAAAACCCAAGCAGCAGTTGTCTGGGTAGGGAGCATCCTATGCTTGGCTTCAGGGAAGGGCAGAGCCAGACTCAGCCTTGGAATGAGCAGGAGGCACCCAGTGGCATGTGGCCACCAAGCAGAGAGGCTGAGGTGCTAAGGGGTCCCTGGTCCAGTGCCTGAAGGACACACCCACCAGGAAAAAGAGGCAACACTGGTCACAGAGCCTTGGGTTTGGCCAGCCCCACTCTCCCAGGGGACTGAACTATGCAAGGCCTGGCAACTCTTTCCAGGGCCCCAAGTACACACATTCCCAGACCCCAACCCAGTGCAAGCTCCAGAGATCCCAGACTTTACAGAGGATAATAACTTAGAGCTCTGGGTAGCCCTCTCACTTCCACCACATACACACATTCAAATATACACATGTTCAACCGGGCATGGTGGCTCACACCTGTAATCCCAGCACTTAGGGAGGCTGAGACAGGAGAACCGCAAGTTCAAAGCCAGCCTCAGCAGTGGCGAGGCACTAAGCAACTCAGTGAGACCCTGTCTCTACATAAAACACAGAATAGGTCTGGGGATGTGGCTCAGTAGTCAAGTGCCCCTGAGTTCAATCCCCACTACCAAAAAAAAAAACCCAAATATACACATGTTCATGCACACACATACACACCACATGCATTTATACACTCATGCCTGGGCTTACATAAATGTGTGTGCATACACATACCACATACACAAGTATTATGTATATATTGCATATGCATATGTCTGCATGTGCACATGCATATACATGCATGTTCTTAACATGTGCACCGCATACACGAGTGTGCATGCACCAGACATTTATGGTTTCACATACCTCACATGTGTGTACATGCTACATGCATGTATACACTCTTGTACAACTCCATGCATGTATGCGTGCCCTGTTTATGTACATGCACATGTCATGCATGTGTGTACACATGTACATGTGCATATACCGAGAGGCCAGAGCCCTGAGCCTGCTCTGTGAAGCTCATCAGAGCCTTCTACAGCCCTGAACTCCACAGTCCCAGCTTTGAGCCTGATAAGCATGCCCAGATGGAGGGTGGCACATCAAGTGTGCTGGTGCAGTTAAGTAAGTGCAAGACCACAGTGGGTGTGGCTCATTAGGGCCCTCAAGCTGAGAACCCCCTACATGCCCTAACTCCACATAGAGCTTCCCTGAGTCTAGAAGGAAGAGGGAAAGCTATAGAGCAGGGTACTCCAGCCCCAGGAGACAGGCTGTGGTGGGAGAGGCTCCTGGAAGAGGGCCAGTGCTGGCAGGGCACTGGTGCTGTGAGCCCAAGCTCCCCAGCTACTCACCAGGAGGCACCCCCAGGATCTGAAGTTGTCAAAGGGTCCACTCTTGTCCCATGAGGCAGTGGTGACAAGTCCATTTGACAAAAGCCAGGTGAGTACCCAACATTCCCATGAAATGTCCACCCCTGTACAGTTGGGTATCCACTAGATCATTGCTGAATCAATGGGAACACACAGTGGCACATGGTCTGTGGAGGGATATCAGTGCCCCACTCAGCCTGCATCCTGTCTGACTGCACAAACTCCATTTGGAGGGAGCCCTGAGGGTCTTCATGGGAGGCATTGTGATAGCCTGGGCTGAAGGGTCCTGCTGCAACCTCTCCTCAATGTGCAGACCCAGCCAGGATTCCTACCCTATCCATCTGCCAGCACAGGTAGGGCCTCTGTCTTTCCCCAGAGAACAAGTCGTGACAAGGACCCAAGGCTCAGTGACTAAGCTGGCCGAGGCTCCACTAAGGACAGAACAGGGGCTCCCCAGAGTCTAGACACCACAACCCACCTCCTGCCACTGGCCCAAGAGCAAGACAGAAGCCCCCAGGAGGCAGTAGAGAATGAAACTCATGTTCCAGTGGCCATTGTCCCACCACCTGGCCTTACGTGCTGGCCATCTAGGCCTGGGCTGCTGGGTCCAAACCTGAGCTTCACCTTGTACCCGTCTGCAAATCCTGAGGGTGGCTGAGCAAACCAGAACTGAGCAGAGTGCTAGAGAGAAGGACAGGGAGGAGATGACCTCAGAACCCCACACAGGAGGAATCAGCAGGAACTGTGGGGGGAAGGGGTGCAAACTCTGAGGCTAGGGGCCTATGGCCCCTGCTCTGAAGGGGCTGCCAAACTGAGGAACCAGATGCTTGGAGCGTGGGCCCACAGTGAACCTGGGCACATTACTATATGGAGCTCATGTGCTAATCCCTGCATTCACACAGCTGCAAAGTGCCCCCTGAAAATATGGCATTGAACCTGTCTATTGGCATTAGACAGTAATAATGAGCCATCATGGCAGGAGGAGGAGCAGTGCCCATTAACTGAGCCCCCAGCAGCAGCAGCTGGCAAATGTGCTAACAAATCATCACAGCAATTCAAGGTTTTCTGGACTCAGAAGGGCTAAGGGGCAGCTTTTTCTGTAATCCCCAAGCCAAGTCAGGAATCAGGCCTCTGGAGCCCCATCATCAGTACACCAAGTGCCAGGCCCTGTTTCATGTCAGCCAAGATGAACATGGAGGTCCAAAGATATTGGACACCCACAACATCACACGCAGCATGTGAAGAGCCAGAGCCTCCAGTGAAACCCATCTGCAGACCCATGGAACAGCACACACAGGTCAGGCCCACAGAGGACCACAGAACCCTGTGACCACACAGCACTCAAGTCAGACTCCAGGTAGCTGAGACCTGTCCTGCTCTCTCACGATAGCCACACACTTGCCTTGGACTGTCCCAACCTACATGACTCTGGGGCACCCAGAAACACAGGGAATATCTGCCACTTGCTTCCAAATCACAGAACACGCAAGACACCCCTTTCAGCTGCAGTCCAAGGAGGCAACCTGCAGACTCCCCACAGCTCCACCACCTCCCTTTGTGCACCAAACACTCATCAGTCTCATGTTTGAAAAACCTGACTCTTCCATTGCCACTCAGAAAGCAGATGCAATGGGCTGAGGATATGGCTCAGTTGGTAGAGTGCCTGCCTCACATGCACAAGGCCCTAGGTTCAATCCCCAGCACCACCAAAAAAAAAAAAGAAGAAGAAGAAGGCGGCAGATGCAAATGGAACCAGCAGGAAGGAAGCTGCATACTTACAGGTTGAAACTGCCACCTTGATTCCAATCTCCTACTTGGTGCCTCTGGCTTGGGCCTGGAAGCATGAGGGACAGGAACCTCCCTAGCCATTCTATACAGAACCAGACATACCTGCCTCACCCCAGCACAAGAGGAGCCCTGTGCCCTGGGAGGCACAAAGGACACAAGATGGACCCAGTGCCCTCCCTGTGCAACCAGCTTAGACCTCGAGGCCCTCATGCCCCTCCGTGCCCCTGCCAACACCAGCAGGCCCCCTTCACCAGGACCCTCGAAACCTCCACAGGCCAGGTGTTCACTGACCTGCTCCAAGTTCCACTCATTCCTGGGGCCCTCAGATGTCCCCAGTCCCGCCCTGTCCCACAGCACACCCAGGCCTTGGCTGAAAAATGGCACTCCACATTGTGCAAAGCTCTCTCCCACTGAGATGTTCCCTCCCCAGGAGATCCTGGAACATTGGCCGTCCTGAAATACATGCTAGACAAATGCTGAGAGGTCAGCTCAGCTGCCGCATCCACCTCCAGGCAGGCTTGGGCCCATCAGGTAGCTCTGGTGCCTGCCCGTGTGGCCCTAGCCTCACATCCTCTAGGCCAGAGCCTGGTATCCAGTGAGCACTTCCTGTATGTACCAGCCTCACAGCTCTGTCCTTGAGCCTGCATCCCCACCCCAAGCCAAGTCGCGGGAGACTGCTCTTCCCTGCGAGGCTCTGACATATGTCCACCCACTCCAGCACTTGTTTTCCAGCTTCTGCCTTGGGCTCCACAGGGCAGAGAGGAATCCACTCCCAGAGCACCCTGCCTGCTGCTCCTCCAGAGACTCTCAGCACCTCTGGAGTTGTACAAGTCACTGAGTCACCGTCTGCCCAACATGGGCCTCACTCTGAGGACAGGATGTTGGAAGGATTGCTGACAACCTCCCCCATCTGAGGGGTGAGCCTCCTATCTGAGGGAGCTGTACCACCACTGCTGGGGCCTCACTGAGGCTCAGAAAACAGGCCTTCTTTGAGAGGCTGGGGGAGTGGGGAGGGGCAGGCCGGAAGACGGCATCCCCACACAAAGGGCTCTGTCTACAAACATAGCCCTGCACCTGCCTGGGCGCCCCACTCAAGCAAGCCAGGAGCCCTCCCCATAGAGCAGCCTGAGGGGCAGTCAGGGAGGGGCCCAGTGGTCTGCAGCACTGGGAAACCCCCTCCTGCACCCCAGGCAGAGGGGTGGTGTGGCTCCAGAACTGGCTCAGAGGCTTTGCGTGTGCAGAGCCCGGGGCTAGTGGTAGGCAGCAGATACCAGGTCTTGCCTGCTGTGCTCAGAGGATGCCTCCTGAAAGCAGCTCTCTGCCCTACTGAGGGAGCCAGGCACCCACCAGAACTAGGGGTGACCAGAGGCCACAGGGCACAGGGCCTGGGCCATGCCACTTGTCAGCACTTGGAATTTGCACCCAGCACCTCACTCAGGGCTGAGCTTCTAATCAATGCCACCCCTATCTCCTCCTCAGAGTAGGCCCAGGCCCAGGGCCTCAGGGGGATGCTGGCCCATCTCTCCAGGCCCTCCCAGCCCTCCCAATCCCAGGACCTCTGTCTCCCGGTATACCCCAGCCTGCCTCTCAGACTCTTGAGAGAAGTCAAGGCCTGAGCTGGATCTCCAGGAAAAATAATGAAGCTGGCAGAGAAGGTGCACATGTCCGAGAAGTTTCCCACAGTGGCTGGGAGGAGGGGGGAATTAGGTATTCTGTACTTCCTGCAGCAGCCTGCCCACTACTTCTCTCTAATTGCTTCAAAGTTGAACTAATTGAGCTGGTTGAAAACAGTCTGGGGGTCTGGGAGCTAAGGTGCTTGCCCTAGAAACAAGCCATCCACCCTCCAACCCAAGTAGAATCAAGGCAGGGCAGAGCTCTCAGCCACCAGGGCCTCAGCCAGGGTGCCTTGACCCAGGCCTAGCCAAGCTCCTGCCAATTCTGGGTCAGAACAAATAGATGTGCAAAAGGAGCCAAGCTCAGATCAGTCACAGGCTGGGACATCAGCAAGACTGATGTGTAGGCTGAGACAGGGCCCCCAGCTCTCTTAGGTATGAGAAATCCACAACAGGCCCCAGACAGCCCCAGACCCCCTGGGCTACAGGGGCCTGCTGGTCCTGGTGCATCCTCAGGCATCAGCTTCATGTGCCTGTTCCAGTGGTGACAAGGGACCCTGGAGCACATGGATGCCACAGCCATTGTACACAGGCCACATAATGCAATTTACACCACCAGCCAGGAGGCCCCCAAAGCAGACCTGGGCAGACTTCCCCCTGGACCCTGGGAGGAGGAGGAGTGAGTGACTGACGGCCCAGCTCCAGGCAGAAGCACGCAGTGGGCTTTGGCATTCCAGCAGTGCACAACCCTGCAGCCACCAGCACAGAGCCTGCAGCATCCTGATGTTCCTGAAGTTCCTCACACACGTCACTTGTCCAGAAGCACTATGCCTGGTCCAGCATAGGGCCCACCTTGCGCCCGAGTCCTGGAGGAACTCTGCAGCGGTGCTGCCCGAGCCCTGCTGTGGTTGCTGCCACAAGATGCCCCTGCTGGTCCTGCACAGCCCTGTGACTTGCACCTTTGCTGGCCCATCCCTGCCGTGGGGCCTCAAGGATGGGACTGATCAGCTCAAACCTGGCACAGACCCAAGCCTCAGGGCATCTGGCATTAATCCTAGTGTCCAGTGTCTTACTCTCAAGCCTCCAGGCAGTGTTGGACCCAGTTTTCCCTTTGAGGTATGAGCCCCTGTGGGCCCTGGTGCCTGTCCTCCCAGCCAAAGACCATCAGGGTGCTCAGGGCTCTAACAAGTCCTGCCTCAGTGGTGAAGGGGTTGGCGGGATTAGTGTGGTCTCTCCCTGAGCCCCAAGGCCCCAGGGCCAGTGTCCCTCCGAGCTTGGCATGGCAGTGGTGCTGGATCCCCAACACAAAGGGGAGGTCTCAGAGGAATATTTTGAGGGGCTCTGTCCATAGAAAGTACTCAGCCGGGGCTGGGATTGTGGCTCAGTGGTAGAGCTCTTCCCTTGCATGTGGGAGGCACTGGGTTCGATCCTCAGCACCACATATAAATAAGTGAATAAATAAAGATCAATCAACAACTAAAAAAAAAAAGTACTCAGCCAACTTCTCTGCACTGCAGGTGTGGGGGCCTGCCACAAGATGGCGCCGAGCAGTCAGCTCAGTGCTGACCACCTGCCTGAGAAGCCACCTTCCCGCACTCTTATTGGCTGACCTCTGCCCCCGTACTGCTTTAGCAGAGTGACCCTATACTGTTTCAGGTGGACAGCCCCTTCCACATTATTAGCTTAGAAACCGAACACCACTGGACCCTCATTCCTATATAAGCCTGTGAACCCCCTCAATAAATTGGTACTTGCTTAGACGAGACCCCCTGGTACATGGTGATTTGTGCCAGGCGGCCTTCCTCTCTCAGTCCGACCCCACTGAAGACTCCCGGGTGCCCCTCCCACTCGCTGGCCGAAGGGGAGTTCGCTACCTGGCTGGGAGTATCCTGACAGCGGGTGCCTAGAGAGGACCCCAGAAGATCACTCAGTCACTCTCAGAAAGATGAGAAACCAAAGCTGGGGCTCTCACCACCCCTAAGGGAGCTCTGGGACGAGAAGAGTCCCAAGTTCTCCTCTCTCCACCTTCCCTGCCTGAAGCAAGGCCCAGGCACGCCCAGGAGAAAGCACACGTGCTCAGACACCTGGCACCCCCTTTGTCACTGCAGCTGCAATGCCCAGTGGGCACTCTGGCAGCCAAACACCCAAAACAGTGGCCTGTGCCTACAGTCACACAGAGCACCCCCCATAGCACCAGCATGCCATGTGCATTCACACACACAGCCAGCTGCAGCCCAACATCCCCCAAGCCAGATGCCCAGCTCTGGCCTCAGAGCAGGGTGGGTCAGAAGAGCCCCGAGCATACACCAGGCAGAGTCTCCAGCTGGAGGTTAGCGCCAGGTTCTCCTGGCATCTCCCCAGCCTCCCCTCCCCAGAGCTAGCAGGAATTCTTCAGACTCAGTTTGAGTTCTCTGCACAAACCCCCCACACACACACATTCACCACTCATACGACTGACACATGCCTGACACATGAATAATACACATATATGTTACTCACAATTTTCATAGATATGCATGCTCACATGTACATGATGTGCACACATGTATGAGCACACACGTGTGCATGTGCATATTGATGCACCACCCATGCATGTACACATATACATGGATATACATACCACATAGGCAGACATTTGTGAACACGTGTGTACACAGGTACATTATAAGTGTGTGCAGCATCCACATACCACTAATATGTGTGTAGGTGTGTGCACACACACATGAGCTCTGCATAAATACATATGCATATGAACCTGCCACATAGGTATGTGTGTCGTTGTGCATAGATACACGGTATTGCGGACATGTGTGCACTTACATGTGCACATAAGCCTGCATGCACTTGAGTGTGCAACCATGCACACATGCCATAGTCATACACATGAACTCACCGTGTGTGCAAGGCATGCACACATGAATGCCAACAGATGGACTGATGCACATCTGCTCACATCAGCACATTTGTGGCACAGGTGTGTGTGCACATGTCCACTTACCTAAACACACGCACACTCAAGTGTAGTCACCCTACACTAACAAACATGCCCACAAATGAGTGGATGTTGCTGAGGACCCACAACATGCATTCCAAGGCTCTGGGCTCACCCACCAGGGACTGCTGCCTCGTAGAACGGCAGGCATGCAGAAACGGGTTGGGTTGTTCCACTGCAAGGCAGCCCTGCAACAGGGTCCTGAGAAGGAGATGGCCACATCAATGATAGCAGAAGGTGTAAACAAAGGCAGGCCAGGCTCAGTGCTCTAAGATGGTGCAAGCCAGCGAGGAGCCCAGGGGAACACTGTCAACAAGCCACTGTCACGAGGCCCAGAAGGTGCTGCCACATGGGGGCGAAGGATCCTGGCTTGCTGTTTGCCTCCTGTAGCCCTGTCTTGTGGAAAGAAGTGGGAAGACACTGGGCCCGCTGAAGGGTGAAAGCAGGGGAACAGGAAGGCCAGGCCACCAAGACTGAGAGGTTAGGGAGCCAGAGGGGAGAGTGGTCAACTGAGCACAGCAGGTGCCTTGCAGGCTGGGGCTAGCCTGGAGGACAGCTGCAGGGAATCCTCAGCAGCAGAGTTTGTGAGGCGGAAGCCAGGAGTGGAAAGAGGTAGCTGGATAATGAGCTGATTGGCAAATGAGTAAACAGCAATTGCTTGATGAAAAATGTTTATGGTGCAATTAGCAGCTGTGCCATAAATAAAAGTTTAACCGCATTTATTGTGAACTGGTTGAGCCACGGATAGGCTCTCCATGACTGAGCTAGCCTCTGAGACTTTGGAAACATCTCTCTGACTCATGATTTAGCATCCTCTCTGCACCATCTACACTAAATCACCAGCCTTTCCCTGATCCAGCACCCAGCACGGAGCCTGGTCGGACAGGAATCGACCCCCCTTTGGCCACACGTTGCCCCTGCCACTCACATCTCATCACCACTCTGGAGGCGCAGGCATGTGTTCTCCACTGGGCTCCAGGTTCCCTGAAGTGCCCTTCTGGACTCACTCAGCCCAGCCCAGCCCAACCCAGCCTGGATGACAGAGCAGAGCACCTGTCTTCCCTTGCCTTACCTGCCCCGCTCCAGCCTTTCCCTGCAGCTCTTCCTCTTCTTACAGCATCCTTCTGGAGTCCTCAGATTCCTCCCTCTGCCCAGCCCACCACCCAGGCTCACTCCCCTCCACCTGACATGACTGTTCTTCCATCAGCTGCCTTCTCACCTGACTCAAAATCTTTTGCTGTTTTGTTTTTAAGCATGAAAATGTTCAGACACGTGAAAGGGCATCTCTGAAACTGCTTCCACTACCTCTCTGTGCATTTTCAGTTTTAGTTTCTGCATACACGTGCAAGGACATGCATGACCTTTTTCAGTGTGCACTGATGTGATGCTGTGATCATGCAGAACAAACCCTTTGCAAGTTGCATCTGCCATCCAACATTATTTTTAAGGTGTGTGCAAGTTGATCTGGCCAACCCTAACCTGTGTGGTGTCTCACCTCCTGCTGAGGGACAGGGAGCCCTGCTTTTTGTCATTCTAAGCACATTTCAGTGACCTGCCTCCTGCTGCTGGTGTCTCAGACCAGGCTGTCCTCCCACCACCTGAAGTTCACCACTTCACATGGACTCACCAGTGCGTAGGCACCCAAACTCCAGTGCTTCCAGGTGACTCAGAACACCGGGCATCTTTTCATACAATCCAGGGTGTGGCGACAGCCCCACAGACAGGAGGTACCCCATGCTCAGGCTCCCCATATGGTGGCTCTGGACCTGGAACTGTCACAGCTTATGGCCACAGATGGATGGAGAGGCTTATCCTAGGCTCTTCCTCCCCAGGGGACTGGAACATTCTCCACATCAAAGTGTGATGGGTCATGCCTGAAACACTGAGGGACCCACTGAGGTGGCTACGCCCACGCCAGGAAGGGTCACAGATGTCCAGGTCTCCTACTTCTCAGACACAGCCCACCTCCCATAGGACTGCATCTTGGGAAAGGACACAGCACACAACAGTCCCCAGAAAAATTTCTGCCATTTCTCTGCCCATTGTGACTTTCCTGTTGATTTGTGAGCACTTTCCCCCATTACTTGGAAGCCAGTCTTGGCTGGTAGTGTGTCCAGCTCCTCCCTCCTTCAGTTACGGCCTTTGCACCTTCACCTCTGAAACTGCACCTGCTCCTAGAGCCCTGCTCCAGATCCCTGCCCCCTGGACAGTTGCCTCCCTGCTCCTGATGGGCTCCAGCCTCTCCTGGGATCTGCCCATCCCTGACACAGACCCAGAGATTTGCTGCTTCACACTTTAACACTCCTTTTCATCACAGATGTTTGGGGCAGCACTGCCGACTTGGAAATGGGGAGGGAAAGCGCCTCTCACAGCCCTGGTGTCTCTGAATGCCCCTCAAGGCAGCCAGCAATGTGGCATTAACCACGGATTGCACCATGTGTGCCACCTCCCCGCCAGCAGGCTGCCTGGAAGTGCAGAGGGTGAAGAGGGAGGAGGAGTTTCAACCTCCATGGGGTGGAGGCCGGGAAAGGTCTCTGCCAGTTTCAACAGCAGAACCTGCTGGGAAGTCCAACACAGGGCTTGGCAGGAGGCGCTGTGTGGGGACTGGGAGGAAGGAGGTCTGGGCCTGCCCATGCCCTTGCCTGGCCCTGCTCCCCACATGCAAGAGTGCACTCCTGTCCTCCATCACTATGCACCTCAGTGGCACCTCCGCCCTGGGCCATCGCTCTCACATTCCTGCCTTCCTTCCTTCCTTTTCCAGCAGTCTGACTCCTGCTGGATGGTAAGCTTTGTGAGTTCAGGGACTATGCCTGCTGATAAGACAGTGCTCTGGTCTCAGCGCTGTACCTGTCCTCAGAAGCACCTGCTTCCCCTCTGCCTGAACCTCTCCGGGACCTGAGGTGAGGAGAACCTCAGGAGTCAGGGACAGCCACTGCCTCTTCACACAGCCAGGTCCTAGGCTGGTGAGTCCAGGCAGGCCCCAGCAGGGGGCCAGGACCTCTAGAAGTGAGGCCCACAGAGCCCAAGGACTGTGGTGCCCATGGCACAGGATGGCTTCTGGGAAGTTGTCCTTGGCAGAGTTCGGGCAGGACATTACCCCTCCCTAATCCCAACCTTCTAAATTCTAAAGAGAAGCCCATCCAGAAAGTGAAGTCAAACCCCACAGCCCAGAACATCTGACACCTATAAGAGCTCTTCCTGCATTCACAGGAGGGCCAAGGCCATGGTGAGTTCCAGCCGGAGAGAGAGAGGAAACAGGAAGTCCCTGGACCAGGAGCCCCCTCCACTGCCCTCTCCTCACTCCCTGCCTGGAACAACTCTATGCCCTGTGCTCCCAGGTGCAGCTCGGAGGAGCCCTGCTCTTCTCCAGGTTTGGCTTTCCTTCCTACCAAGTCCCCCAAACACTGGCTCTGGAGCAGTGGGTAGCCTGAACACACAAAGGAGAGCTGTCCCTTTAATATCTTCCAAGGTAAAGCCTCCAGACTACAAAACAACATTTTAATTTAAATTCCAATTCCACATTCATGAAGCAGCAGCTCTGGGCAGGGTTGCAGCAAAGGCTGTGACAGATGCCATAGGGCTCATCACACCCAGAAAGGGGAGGACTAAGGGCATAGTCTCCACTTCCAGGACTCCAAGGGCTCAGAAGGAACTTGCCATGAAACAGAGAGCCTGCTTTCCCAAGGAACAAGAAAACCAGGACCAGGCTGGCACAGGGAGCCAGGATTCCAGGCTCAGGCCCAGCCCAGCACTACTGGAGGAGCACGGGCATCTCCCTGTCTGCCCTCAGTTCCCTGGGTTTGGGGCAGAGGGAGCAGTTTGTTCCTTGACCTGGACACAGGGGGTCAGTTGCTAATCAGCTGGGCCACATCAGGGACAAAGACACACAGCAGGGTCCCAGTGTGTCAGCCAGGACCGTGGGCACAAGGCTGGACAAGCAGCAGCAGCTGGGCCCATCCCACAGGAGGGCCTCCAGGACACTACTCGGCCTGCCCTTCTGGCCCCACAACATGTACCCAGCCCTCACAGATCCCGGAGCCGACTCACCACCAGCACAACAGGCTCACCCTAAGAGCCAGGGCTCAGGGTCTTGCTGGGGGCCTGCTGTGGACCCTGAGCCCTGGCCTGTCCAGTGCCCACCTGGGCCTAGGCCCACTGTCTCTATGCCCTTCTGAACAGGTCCTTTCCCTTCTGCCAGATGCCCAGGAGGAGCCAACGGCCCTCTGGGCTCCCCACCTGGTCTTGGAACCATACTACACACTGCCCATGCCCTGCTCCCAGGCAGAGGATGGCAGCCACACCCCTCACCTGGGCATCTGCTTCCCCTCCATCTCTCTGCCTGCCTGGGCACTGAATTTCTAAGTCAGAGCAAGTGTCACAAGTCCATCAAATCAGGGCACCAAGAATGATTTCTTTTTTTAAGAATTTGTCATTTTCTCAAAAGTATCCAGTGGTCATCCCAGGGGAAATCACAATGTTTTAGACTTTGTTACACTGGTTTTATAGTTTAATATTGTTTTTATATTGAATATTTTCAGTACAAGGGATTGAACCCAGGGTCTCTCACACTAAGCCACATCCCCAGGCTTTTTTATTTTTTAGTTTGAGACAGTGTTGCCTAGACTGGCCTCGAATGTGTGATCCTCCTGCCTCAGCCTCCCAAGTGCCTGGAATCATAGGCATGTGCCTCCAAGCCCAGCTTTTATGTTGAATTTTACATCAAGGAGTATCCTAACTTTGGGGAAAGCACTGAACACAAATGTACTGAATGGATGGATGAGTGGATTGAGGGGTGGTAGATAGGTGAATGGGTAGATTAATGGGTGGGTGGATAGATGGATGAGTGGGGGTGAATGGGTGGATATGTGGATGGATGGATGGATGGATAGAGATAATGGGTAGGTGGGTGGGTGGATGGATGAATGGTTGGATGTATAGTGGGTGGAGGATGGATGTAATGGTTAATTTGAATTGCCAACTTGATTGGATTCATAGATGCTGGAGATTAAGAGGCTGCTGGGTGTATCCGTGAGGGTGTGTCTAGGAATGATTGGCACATGGGATAGCAAACTGAAGTGGAGACCCTCCCTAAGCATGGGCAGTACCGTCCACTAGGGTGGAGGCTTGGATGGCATAAAAGTCAGAAGAACAAGGAAGCAGCAGCAGGCACAAGTTCAACTCTTCTTAAACAGGTTCTTGATCGCTGCTGCAATCTCCTGAGGACATCAGACTCTCATTCACTCTTTGAAAGCAGACTCTGCCAGTGACTCTCCAGGGAATTTCCAGAGCCTTTGGTCTTGGACTGGGGTAGCATGAGTGATCCTTCCTATTCAGAGGCGTCGGCATCCTTGATTGTGCAGCTACAGGTTCCTCCAGCTCTCCAGCCTACAGACGGCCATTGTGGACTGTCCAGCTTCTGGTTGTGTAAGCCAACCTAATAAATTCCCTTTTTATAATCATACTTCCTATTGATTCTGTTCCTCTAGAGAACCCTGAGTAACACAATGGGTAAATGGACAGAGGGGTGGACAGATGGATAGATCAAAGGATGGTGCCTCTAGCTCAGAACAAACTGCTCAACTGTCCTGTTGAGCCCATGAGCTCCCACCCACCCAGGGGAAGATGGGCTCCCCTGAGTGGAGACAGCGTGACCTTCACTTAGAGGAACTGTCCCAGGGCTGCAGCACAGCTGGGAAGAGGACTCTTGAGCCCTGGAGTAAGGTGCTTCCAGGTTCTCTACAGATTGTGAGCTGGCAACTTAACCTCGCCAACCCCAGCCTCTGGATTAGGAGACCATGTGGGCTCACAAAGGTAGACACAAGAGACCAGAACATAATATGTGCTCCTTCAAAATGGCCACTAGTTCTGAGTCCAGGACCTGGCTAGAACAGGGTCCACCAGTGTCTGCCAGCTGACCAGATGGATGAGGGTGTAGCATGAGACCCTGGCCTGTGGGGCTCCATCCACACCAGAACCTGCCTCACCTGCAAGGCCTCCCCGTGAGGAGGTCCACAGAGTTCACCAGGGACAGCCCTGGATCCAGAATGGGAGATCACAGCCTTGATCAGACTAGCTCATGGTCAGCTAATCCCACATCAACCCTTCCGTTTGGCCTTTACTGGGCCCAGGCCTAAGCCCTCCCACCTACCCCTGTGACTGACCACAGGCGTGCTAGAAGTGGGCAGAGGGAGGGTGCTCCCACCAACCCTCTTACCACACATCTGAGTTGTCAGTTCACGCAGTGATTTCTGGGTGGTCAGGCCTGAGGATGGGCCCCATGTGGCATAATCCTGGCAGTTTCTCAATATCCCAACCACACTTTAACCCATTCAGCTCTCCTAAGTTTCCCAATTTGAGAGTGACACCCATCTCCTGCCTCGACACTACCTGACCCAGGTATCTACTCAGATCTTTTACCAAAATAAACCCTCGGTGGTTCGAAGACTTCAAGGCTTTAGAAATAAAAGTACGGAGCTGGGGTTGTGGCTCAGTGGTAGAACACTCTCCTCGCATGTATGAAGCCCTGGGTTTGATTCTCAGCACCACATATACATAAATAAAATAAAGGTATTGTGTCCATCTACAACTAAAAAAATATTTAAAAAAAAGAAATAAAAGTACTAGGAGAAAGCATGAGAGAAGGGGAATATTATGAGCTGACAAAACCCAAATCACAAAGATTAATTGCTTCACATAATAAAAATTTTTACAATGCAAAACTAAATTTGTTTTTCAGTGGTGGCTGCGGAAATGTGGATAGGGAGGGTGGAGGCTCAGTGGCAGAGCACTTGCCTAGCATGTGTGAGGCACTGGGTTCAAGCACTGAACCCAGTATATTCTCAGCACTGCATATAAATAAGTAAAATAAAGGTCCAATGACAACTAAAAGAAAAATTTTTAATTTAAAAAAATAATTTTGGACCTGGGCACAGTGGCACAAGCCTGTAATCCCAGCACTTTGGGAGGCTGAGACAGGAGAATTGTGAATTCAAAGCCAGCCTCAACAACGGCGAGGTGCTAAGCAACTCAGTGAGACCCTGTCTCTACATAAAACACAAAAATAGGGCTGGGATGTGGCTCAGGGGCCAAGTGGCCCTGAGTTCAATTCCCAGTACCAAAAAAAATTTTTTTTTTTAAAAACTAAATTAAGGACAAAAGTCAAATAATAGGCCAGGAAAAGTATTTGCAAGTGTTTAGGGAATGAAGCCCTTAATGTGCAAAAAGCCTATATAAATCAATAAGATGAAGTCCAAGCAACCCAATTTTAAAAATGGGTCAAGGATATAATAATCTATAGAACAAGGACAATGACTGTTATACAACAAATCTGTTCAACCTGACTCATTGTAAAAGAAACAGATTTAAACTGCAAAGAATTTCTCTTCTTTCCTTCTCAAAATGGCAAAGATCCAAAGGTTTCATAACATAGATATGTTCAGAGTGTGTAGGGGACAGGATGCTGCCTATGCTGCTGTAGAGAGGGGGCTGGGACAAGCTCTGGAGTGGGGATGGGGCCACTGCTCCTTCAAGACCACACTGCAGACACTCACCAACACACTTCCTTCCAGGAATCTCTCTGAGGTGTCCTTACTGTGCAGGACACACGCCTGTTCAAGGACGTACTTGGCACCGACTTCATGAAGAGAGATTGAAGCAGCCTAAGAGTGCGTCAGTAACCGCTGAGCCAGCCTGGCAGCACACTGCAGGGCAGGCAGCTGCACCGCGAGCCGCTCCAGCCACAGCCTTCGGGATGTCTGTGGCCCCTGCAACGGCTGGGGAGGACAGCAAGACAGGAACGACAGGCCTCCTCACTGCCTCTCTTTGTGCCCTTCTCAAAAATCATTACTTGTTTTTAAACATTCTGCTTTTCAACCCATCTATATATCCCACTTCCCAAAAAAATGAAAAAATATTATTTAAAGATATTTTTTAAATATTATTTGAATATCTCTAACTTCCCAATCCTGCCGCCAACCCCAGAGAGGCTGACCCAGGGCCTGAAGAGGCCCCCAGGGTAACTCTGGGCAACAGCAACAACCTTGTTTTCCTTTTGGGTTCCTGTATCCTTATTCCAGTTCCCATGCAGCTGGGCAGGTGGACTCCACACACCTGTGCCAACCAGCCTGACTAGAGGAGTCTGCCATTGGCAGGCAGGACTCGCCCTCCTTGGGTCAGTCGGGGCAACACCCTCCAACACTCGGCTTCCCCTCCTGCTGCAGCGCAAGTCCTGAGAAGTCTCTGTTGGTTGGTTTTGTCATGTCTACCCACGATTTCTACCTCTAGTGGAGCAGGCTGAGCTGCTTGCACTGAGCTGGTGATGCCAACGGCTGCTAGCCCTGAAAACAGCTACCCGCAGAGAGGTGCCGAGGAGCTGCCAGCCCATGGCCAGGAGCCACAGGGAGAGCTGCAGTCACTCACAGTGGAGAACCACTGGCCTCAAAGCTCCAAGCCACTCACGACCAGGAGCTTCACTTTGCCTAGTCACGATTTTTATCTGAATTAAGCAAAAGAACCCTCAGCCAATGTGTTACACTTCCACTGCCATTTGTGGACTGAACAATGAAAAGTCCAGGACGAATATGCTGACAGCCAGCCCAGGCTTCCACACCTGCCTTCTCCCCTAGTGTGCCCTGCCAAGAGGCCTAGAGCCCCCCATCCTCCCAGAAGTGAGGGTGACAAGGTCACTCTCACCCTGTTCCTGGCCCTGAGGGCCAGAACTCATACAGTGACATGAGGGTCATGATTTCACCTCCAAACCTGGGTCCTTCCACATTGTATAGTCCTCCCTGACTCAGGAAGAAGGCCAGTCCGGCCTCTACCAAGCCCAGCCCCTTCCCTCCCCTTCCTGCATCTCCCACAGTGCTCCTCCTGCCCTCTCTGGGGCTGCTGCAGCGAAGAACCAGACGGGTGGCTCTCGAAGTTCTGGAGACCAAGGTCAGAAATCCAGGTCAGGGCAAGGCCACCCTCTCCAAAGACTCTGGGGCTGTGCCACCTCACCTCTTCCAGCTCCTGGGGGTAAGGGGAACCCTGGGCACTGCCTGGCTTGAGGACACATCACTCCAGTCTGCACCACCTCTGCCTTCACGCACCATCTACCCAGCATCTGCATCCAATTCTCTCTTTTTATAAGGATTCTCCAACCCACTACAGATCCAAATTAGCTGATTACATCTGCAGACCCTCTACTTCCAATAAGGACCCATTCACAGGCACTGGGAGCTGGGGCTCCCACATGTCTCCTGGGGGCGCTGTTCAGTCCACACACTTGCTGATGAAGAAAGCAGCCAAAGGTTGCAGCCAGGTTCAAAAGAGAATGAAACCACAGACCCATGTGTACGTGATCAAGGGCCCTGGAAAGGACTGATAAGCAGACACGATCTTGGTCAGTCCCACGTGATCACCAATTGCATTCTGCCGGACTAAAATCCCTTGCATTTCTATGAACAGGAATCGTTTGTATTACTCTCAGTTTTCTACAATTACAGAGTAGAAACATAGTTGAAAGATGGTGAGAGAAAACCTGGGAGAGTTGGTATAACACCCAATAATTTTTTTCAACATTTCAAAGTCCTTTGTAATTTTTCCTGACATATAATTTCAAACAAAAAAGTAAAAAGACTACGAGGAGTTCTGTAAGCCCCTCATCACACTCCACAAGGTCACTCCTGCGTCCTCTGCCCTCCATGCACCCAGACAGTGCAGGAGAGGGACCGCCTGTGAGCCCTGCTGCTCAGAGGTGTCCTCACACCAGTGGCCACAAGAGGGGGCTAGAGTTAGGGTCTCTCACAGGGGAGGGGAGGGGAGGGAGCTGCTCTGGGCAGAGGGCAAGGGACCCAGGCCACCTACTCAGCCCTCAGCCCCTCTCCAGCTCCCCTGAGACTGGAGACAGCAGCTTTCTCCTGGCTCATCTCACAGAAAACGCCTCCATCCGCACAGGCCCCGTGAGGCCTTTGTGATCACCACCCACTTCTTAGATGAGGAAACTGAGGCATGGGGGGGGTGCAGATTTGCCAGGGTGTGTGGGAGCCAGGGTTCAAGCCCTGCAGCCTAGGCCTGGAACACAAGGTCCTGACGGCAGTGCAGCAGCATTTCAGGCTTCAGATTCTCAAAACTGCCCAGCATGTGCACTGTGGTTAAGTTAAAAGCAAGTGGAGGGCTGGGGTTATGGTGCAGTGGTGGAGCGCTCGCCCAGCACACGTGAGGCACTGGGTTCCATCCTCAGCACCACATAAAAATAAAATAAAGATATTCTGTCTGCCTACAACTAAAAAAAAGCAAGTGGAAATTTGATCTAATTGTGATGTAACTGCAAAAGAAACTCAGGAGAGCCAGGTCATAGGGGCTTCAGGGATCCAAGGATCCCCTGGAACTGAATGAGGACGTTTGTGCTATTACCCAGGAGAGAGTCCCAAAGCTTGATCAAGCTCTTCTGGTGTTGCTACCCCCAAGGAAGGAGAATCCCAGTGGAAGGCTCCACAGTGCAGAGGACTCCAGCCATGCCTGGAACACAACAGAAGCTTCCGCCCCCAGACAAGTGCTAGCAACACAACACCAGAGCCTGGGGGGCCGTGCTTTAAGGCCCAGTGCCCAGGTTTCTTTGTGGGTGGTGCTGGGGATTGAACGCAGGACTTGTGCATGCCAGGCAAGTGCTCCACCACTGAGCCACATCCCCAGCCCCTCCATGGCTTCTCAAAATGGCCTATGTGATTCTAATGTGCATCTGAGGAGAACCAGGGACATAACATTCCTTATATATCCTCACAAAGTTCTAACAAAAGTTGAAGGTTAGCCATTACAGATATTTGCCTACTGTTGAAATCCGTGTACATTTACCCTAAGCTTAATGTGTTCTGCAAAATTGACTCCATTCTTTTACAAACTGCAGGCAAGATGAGAATGAATTGCTGCATTGAATTCTGGGGTTATCATACTACTATGTGGTATAAATTAACTTATTAGGCTGGCTGCAGTATCAGTGTGCTGCCCTAAAAACTAGCTCAGGAACAGCTCTCCCACGTCTGTGCTTAATGGCTCTCTCTGGCGACTAGAGGCAGAGTGACATGCCTTCTCTTCATGTCCACCTGACCTCACCAGTTTGCTGAGCTGGCTTCTGTGCCCATCTATCCACATTTCTGCAGCCTGCCCCAAAGCCCAGACACAGGTGGCCCGTCAGTCTGTCCTGGATCCCCTGGGTTGTTCTTCCCACACTTTTCTGGCCTCCTCTGCCCCCACCAGGTTCTACCTCCCCCCCGGCCCGGTTTCCCATTACTTCCTCTCTCCAGGACTGCACACTCACCTGCCCTGGAGCACCCACCACGCCTGGGTATCCAGGCCACATCTGCCACTCGAGCCGACACCATCTGGAAGCCCACAGCACCTCGCCTCAACACACCCAAAGAAAGAAATAACTGTTGGGGCTGGGCTGTGCTCTGTGGCGGAGCACTTGCCTGGCATGCATGAGGCACTGGGTTCGATCCTCAGCACCACATAAAAATAAATAAGTAAAATAAAGGTGTTGTGTCCACCCACAACTGAAAGTGCTTTTCACAAAACTAAGACTTGTCTTTCCCGAGCCTGCTGCCTTTCCAGCTCAAGTCCACAGCAAGCAGCCCCACGTGCTGACTGCAGGTTCGTTAGCCGTTGCTGACACGTGAGCACGCCCACTCCATCCACCTGGAGCTCCAGGGCCCTGCTGCCAGAGCTGACGAGAAGGACCTGGGCCCCAGGACTGGAGATGGTATTAGGATTGAAACAGGGCTCGTGGAGGGACAGTGCTAGGCAAGGCAACCCGAGTGAATGGGTGGACAGGTGAGTGGGTGGATGGGTGGTGGATGGATGGATGGATGGTGGATGGTGGATGGTGGATGGGTGGGTGGATGGATGGATGGTGGA